>CAWUFW010029710.1:0-18540 GCA_963921515.1 Calotriton arnoldi
TGACGAGTCCGGTAACTTCTTTCCAGAGCCTGGCATCACAAAATGGATGCTGCTGCCACAGACACGAGTCTGGCCTCCTGCTGCTGGACGAAACTCCGGCAGGGGAGGCCTGGACAATAGGTTTCCTGTCCCAGGGAGGTGTGACCACCTCCCCAGACAGGACAATGTGTATTGGGGCTGGGCGGGAGCACTTTCGGGTGCTTTGAAGTCCTGCACTGGGGGCACATTTGGTGTCCCTGTGCATACCCCAGTTCAAACCGGATCAGGGGCTTGCAGCCCTGCTTTGGCGCGAACTGGACAAAGGGAAAGGGGTGTAGCCACCCCTCTGCCCTGACCCACCCATAGGTGGGGCCACAGAGTAGTCCATCCCCTATTTTTAGAATAAAGGTAGGAACCCAGTCCTTAGGACTTTAGATTATACCTGGACGAAACTCTGACACGGAATCCTGGACCTTCGACGCTCTACGACAAGATTAGAGGACTGAAGAATCTCCCTTGGGGTCAAGGAGTGACTCCCCTGCTTGGCAGGCACCAAAGAAGCATCTGTCCGGTTCGCATCACTGAAGCTCCCGTCGGACGCCGAAGTCATCGCATCACCAGAGGTGGATTCTCAGACTTCCCCGAGGCTACCCTGAGTCCCCAGCAAAGCTGAGGCCCGTGGCTATCGTGGGTGACTTGAGACCGTGACCCCTGGACACCGAGCACATTTGCAAGTGCACCATCTTCTGGGTCTCCCAAGAAGTCGTGCTTTGGGCTCCGAGTAGCCCTAGCCTCCAGCACCACCTGCACCGAAGATCCCTGGCCCCCACTCCACGAGTGTCCTGTAAGCCAGCTCCACGTGCGGCGTCACGAGGCTCCTTCGCGGTCGCTAGCCTGTTGGCTAGTAGCCCTTAACGAAGGCCAATCTTTTCTTTACTTGGCAGTCTGGTTGCTCCAGGCCTGCCCTCACTTACCCTCGCTGGGTGAGTTCCCCAGACCTTGCTGGTCTGCATCATCGACGATCTACATCTTACTCGAGACTTGCCGTTGCCAAGGCTTGTTGGGTCCAATCTGGTCACCGACACCTCTGCACTCGACAGACATCGAGCAACAGCCCGAATCCTGCTCCTGGTCGCCGACAACGCCTCCCGGACCTCGTGGCTGAAGAGTCAAGACGACCATCACCGAATCTGAAGCACTCGACATCGGTGGGCATCTGTCCATCGCCTCCCTGGTCACTGGCTAGTGACCCAGACTCTGTCCCCTCTGCTTTCAGGTTCTTCAGAACTCCGATCCACTCTTGGATCCACCCGGACACTTTTCTCCTGGTCGCCAGCAGCACTTTGCAGCAGATCGCCATAAGAACCGACGACGAAACCCGACCCCGAAAGGCACCTATGCACCCGGCTTCCCTGGGTGAGGTAACACGAGTACTCCGGTGCTCCCGTGGGTAGAGACTCTTCAAAGTCCTAGATCTCAAAGGGTTTTGTCCTAGTCCTCTTCTAAGTGTCCCTTTCCTCTATTTTCCCGATCCCGACTTTCTCCATAGAAGTTAACGGCGTATCGCGGTTGTGTATTTACACTGCACGCGTCTCCCGTGGGTCCCCTGTGTCACTACCTTGGGTGGTTCCTTGTGGTCCAAGCACTTCTAGAGGCTCTAGGCCTAGTGTCTAGTTCAGTCGTGGTTCGCATACCACTTTATTGGTATATGGTTTGGTACGCCCCTAGGGCCCAAACGTGTATTTGTGCTATTACTGTGATTTAAGATCTTATAACCTATGTACTTCGAACTCTAGCCTCATAAAGAGACTAGAGGGGTGTGTTTAGTAATAAATACATATATTTTGAATATATACCTGGTGTGGTGCTCTTTCATTTGGTCACTCAAGAGATTATAGACTGGTAAAACAAGCTGCTTTACATTCCTTCAAGACTTAGCCTGAAGGCTGCTCTCCATAGCTACCACTAGGATAGCTTTCAATAAGGTTGTCTTTAACCTACCTACCATAAGAGTCGATTTGGACTGGTGCACGGTGCCCACTATAATTAGTGGACAGCATATGCCAGGCCAACTTCTCACATTGGTGTGCAGCGTGTGGGATTCCAGCTTGCTATTGTTTTACCAGATAATCTCAATTGAATTGATCAACTGAAAACCACTAAAGGTACCTAAGGTACATATAATTTAAGCTTAGAATATCAGTAAGTTCTACTGAACTTAGAGTTGTGTGTTAAGGGATAGCACAACCCTTTCTACAACTCAAGAGAGTTTAGTAGGCCACACTAGAGTAGGTAGTGCATACACCACACCACACTAGTAATGTCTTTAAAAGCAGGATCCAAAGATGCCATGCTGGAAGCCATTGAGCTTCCCCACTCCAAGTATGACACACTCCCATTCTTGGAACTGAGAGCTTTGTGTAACGTGAGGAAATTAAGGACAGGCCAAAGTCCCACCACCCAACACCTCCAGGAGTTGTTGGTGGCTTATGATCTTAGTAAGTCCTCAGAGACTGAAGGGGTAGGAGCAGAGGGTGGGCCAGCAGATGAGGAAGGGGCCAGGGGTACTACTACCCCCAGCCCCCTCTGAAACTGACCAGGAGGGTGACAATGACCCTGACCTGGAAAACCCAATCCCTTCTGGGGAAGATGAAGATGAGGATCTAGAGAACCACACCTTTGTCCCCCAGGAAGGATTATGAGTGTGCTCAGAAAGTCTAGGTCTCCTTCTCAGGAGTCTAACCACTCTGGCACCTCAATAGGGAGCTCTGTTTCTTCTCACAGGAGGGAATCCTCTCATGAGAGAAGAAAGAGACTGGTCCAGTATGAGGAAACTCAACTGGAGATCAGGAAGAAGCAATTGGCTTTAGATAGAGAATCCCTAGATCTCCTTAAAGAGAGAAGAAAGTTGGGACTAGAGTCCCATGGTGGCAGCCATGTCCCTAGAGATAGGGAAAGGTCCTATGACCATAGGAACCTGAGCAAGATTGTCCCTCCCTACCAGAGTGGGGATGATATCCACAAATGGATAACTGCTTTAGAGAGGGCCTGTAAAGTACAGAAGGTCCCTCAGGAGCAGTGGGCAGCAATCTTGTGGCTCTCCTTTGCTGACAAAGGTAGAGACAAGCTCCTCACTGTTAGAGAGGAGGATGCTGACAATTACAAGGTCTTGAAGAGTGCTCTTATTGATGGGTTTGGCCTAACCACTGAACAGTACAGGTTGAAGTTCAGAGACACCCAAAAAGCACAGACTCAAGACTGGGTAGACTATGTGGATTGTTCTGCCAAGGCTCTGGAAGGCTGGTTGATGGGCAGTAAGGTGTGTGACTTCTCAGGATTGTATAATCTGATAATGAGGGAGCAGATTCTTAATAACTGTCAAAACCAGCTGTTGCATCAGTACCTGGTTGACTCTGATCTGACCTCTCCCCAAGAATTGGGAAAGAAGGCAGACAAATGGGTCAGAACCAGGGTGAAGCAGAAGGTACAGAACCAAGGTGGGGAAACCAAGAAGCAAGATGCTAAGAACTCTGACAAGGGTGGGGAGAAGGGTAAAGATCAAAAGTCTTCATCAGGCCCCCAAAAATCTTCTTCTGGTGGGGATTCCCAGTCTACCAAGGGTAAAGGCCAAAGAAAACCATGGTGCAAGGTCTGTAAGCAAAAGACCCACTGGACCAGTGATTGCACCAAGTCCAAAGACTCCAGTCCAGCACCCACCAATGCCCCTAAGGCACCTGTTCCCCCTAGTACAGTTGGTGGAGGTGCTCCAGCAAAGGGTTTAGTAGGGTTCACCCTGGGAACTGAGTTGGGCTCTGACTTAGTCAGGGAACTGACTCAGGCTGTGTTAGTCTGTGATGGAGGCATGGATGTGACCTCCACTGTGAGTCCCAGTAATCTGGGCAAGTACAGACAACAGCCTTTAATCAATGGACGAGAGGCTTTGGCATTTAGGGACACAGGGGCAAGTGTCACAATGGTGACACAAGACCTTGTGCTACCTGGGCAAGTTATACTTGGTGAAATGTACCAAGTGACCAATGCTAGCAATGTCAGAACAGACCATACTCTGGCAGTTGTTAACTTCTCCTGGGGAGGGGTAACTGGCCTTAAGAAGGTTGTGGTAAGTGCAAACCTACCAGTCGAATGCTTGCTTGGCAATGACTTAGAGACTTCTGCTTGGGCAGAAGTGGAGCTCAGGACCCATGCAGAAATGCTGGGGATCCCTGCAGATGTGTTTGCTGTGACCAGGTCACAAGCTAAACTGTCTAAAACTGAACAGGCCTTGGATTCTGGAAGAATGGACCAAGTGCCTTCCAAGAGGAGGAGTAGTAGGGTTAAGGCAGTGCCTTCCCCCTTGGCTCAGGAGGAAGATCAGTCCCTTGAGGGGGATGATCTCAGCCCTGAAGAAGGAACTGTCCCAGAGGAACTTGAACCTGAACAGGTTGAGTTCTTGGGGACAGGGGGACCTTCTAGGGCAGATCTGAGCCAGGAGCAGCAGAGCTGCCCCTCCCTTGAACCCCTCAGACAGCAAGCTGCTGCTGAGGCTGCTGGGAAAGCTAGTGGTCCCCATACAGTGTATTGGGATGATGGACTCCTGTACTCAGAGAGTAGAGACCCCAAGCCTGGTGCTACCAGGAGGTTGGTAATACCTTTGAAGTTCAGGGGCTTCCTATTGACCCTAGCCCATGATATTCCCTTAGCAGGACACCTGGGCCAGAACAAGACTTGGGACAGAATTGTCCCTCACTTTCACTGGCCCCACATGTCTGAAGACAGTAAGGAGTTTTGTCGCTCCTGTGTAACCTGCCAAGCCAGTGGCAAAGCAGGTGGCACTACAAAGGCCCCCTGATACCACTACCTGTGGTGGGGGTGCCCTTTGAGAGGGTAGGGATTGACATTGTTGGTCCCATGGATCCCCAAACAGCCTCTGGGCACAGGTTTATCCTGGTGGTAGTGGATCATGCCACCAGGTACCCAGAAGCTATTCCCCTCAGGACCACTACAGCACCTGTGGTGGCAAGGGCCCTCCTGGGAATCTTCTCAAGAGTGGGCTTTCCTAAGGAGGTAGTATCAGACAGGGGTGCAAACTTCATGTCTGGTTACTTAAAAGCAATGTGGAAGGAGTGTGGAGTTACTTATAAGTTCACCACACCCTATCACCCACAATGCAATGGTTTAGTTGAGAGATTCAACAAAACCTTGAAGGGCATGATTAAAGGGCTCCCAGAAAAGCTTAGGCGTAGATGGGACATACTCTTGCCCTGCCTTTTATTCGCATATAGGGAGGTGCCTCAGAAGGGGGTTGGTTACAGCCCTTTTGAACTTCTGTTTGGCCACCCTGTGAGGGGTCCACTGTGCTTGGTGAAGGAAGGATGGGAGTTACCTCTCAAGCCCCCAAAGCAAGATATAGTGGACTATGTACTTGGTCTCCGCTCCAGGATGGCTGAGTACATGAAAAAGGCAACCAAAAACCTTGAGGCTAGCCAGGAACTGCAGAAGGCCTGGCATGACCAAAAGGCTGTTCTGACTGTTTACCAGCCAGGACAGAAGGTGTGGGTGTTGGAGCCAGTGGCCCCAGCAGCTCTCCAAGACAAATGGAGTGGACCCCACACTATTGTTGAACAGAAGGGTGAGGTCACTTACTTAGTGGACCTAGGAACACCCAGGAGTCCCCACAGGGTTCTCCATGTCAACAGACTGAAGCCATATGTGGACAGGGCAGACATGGGCTTGCTCATGGCTACTGATGAAGGGCAGGAGGAAGAGAGTGACCCACTCCCTGACCTGCTCTCACAGAACCCTGACGATGGGTCAGTTGATGGTGTAGCCTTGGCAGGCAGCCTCACTACCCAGCAACAAACTGATTGCAGGCAAGTCCTCAATCAGTTTAGGCATATGTTTTCACTGACACCCAGTCAGACCACCTGGTGCACTCATGAAGTGGACACTGGGGACAGTCTGCCTATTAAAAACAAAATTTATAGGCAACCTGACCATGTCAGGGACTGTATCAGGACTGAAGTCCAGAAGATGTTGGAATTGGGAGTGATTGAGCCCTCAGATAGCCCTTGGGCTAGTCCAGTAGTCCTAGTACCTAAACCTCACACCAGTGGTGGGAAAAGAGAGATGAGGTTTTGTGTAGACTACAGAGGCCTCAATGCAGTCACTAGGACTGATGCCCATCCAATACCCAGGGCAGATGAGCTCATAGATACTTTGGCCTCTGCCAAATATCTCAGCACATTTGACCTAACAGCTGGCTACTGGCAGATCAGACTAGCTGATGCTGCAAAGCCCAAAACAGCATTTTCAACCCCTAGTGGGCATTATCAATTTGTGGTGATGCCCTTTGGTCTGAAAAATGCACCTGCCACTTTCCAGAGGTTGGTGAACACAGTTCTCACAGGACTGGAAGCCTATAGTGCAGCTTATCTAGATGATATTGCTGTCTTTAGCTCCACCTGGGAGGATCACCTGGTCCACCTCAGGAATGTTTTACAGGCCCTGCAAAAGGCAGGCCTGACTATCAAGGCCACTAAGTGCCAGATAGGGCAGAGTCAGGTTGTGTACCTGGGCCACCTTGTGGGTGGAGGCCAGGTTCAACCTTTGCAGAGCAAGATCCAGACCATCATGGACTGGACTGCTCCCACTACCCAGACTCAGGTGAGAGCCTTCTTAGGCCTGACTGGGTACTATAGGAGATTTGTCAAGGGGTATGGATCAATAGTGACACCCTTGAATGACTTAACTTCTAAGAAAATGCCCAAAAAGGTTCAGTGGACAGTTAGCTGTCAAAAGGCATTTGATGACCTCAAGCAGGCCATGTGCACTGCTCCAATTCTGCAGAGTCCTGATTACTCCAAGAAGTTCATTGTTCAAACTGATGCATCTGAATTGGGGGTAGGGGCTGTACTGTCACAATTGAATGAAGAAGGTCAGGATCAGCCAGTAGCTTTTATTAGCAGAAGGCTGACCCCTAGAGAGAAACGTTGGTCAGCCATAGAGAGGGAGGCCTTTGCTGTGGTCTGGGCTCTGAAGAAGTTGAGGCCATACTTGTTTGGTACACACTTCCTGGTTCAGACAGACCATAAGCCCCTCTTATGGCTAAAACAAATGAAGGGTGAAAACCCCAAACTGCTTAGGTGGTCCATTTCCCTACAGGGGATGGACTTTACAGTGGAACATAGGCCTGGGAGTAACCATGCGAATGCAGATGGACTCTCTAGGTATTTCCACTTAGAACATGAAGACTTAACTGGGCAAGGTTAGTTTAATGTCCCTACGTTTGGGGGGGGTTGTGTAGGAGAGTAGGATCTGCTTCACAGGGGTACCCCCACTTTTTGCTGATACTTCACTGGTTTTCGACATTAGTCTGGCTGGGGCCCTGCTATTCAGAACCCCAGCCTAGCTGTTTCCTCTTTAAAAGGGTCTCCATGTGCCTTAGGCACATCACTGATTGGGATCTGGAGTGCCCTTGTAAGTCCCTAGTATATGGTATACTATGTACCAAGGGCATAGGTACCTCAGAGGCCTGCCAGGGGCTGCAGCATGTATTATGCCACCCCTGGTAGGCCATCCAAACTGGCACCACAGGTCTGCTACTGCAGCCTGGGTAAGGTGGTGCATGCACCCCTTGCTGTGGTATAGGTTACCTATATCACTAAAATGCCTACACACATATAAACCTATAAGTCACTCCTAAGGCAGGCCTTATCAATCCTAAAGGCAGAGTGCATGGTTCCTATGTGAGAGGGTGCCCCTGCATGAGCAGGGCCCCTCTGCAGCGTTCGGAGACCATCTCTGATGCTGTTTGTAGTGCAGCCTGACCATATACTCTTAAACGCATTATATCCTCGCGGTAAAATGCTAACTATGGAATGGCTGCACCTAAACATGTCATGTTTGGTGTCAAACATCTTGGAATACTACCCCCCGCCAATCCTGGCGGCGGGGGTAGCATTCCACCCTTCTAGAGGGAAAGGCATGTTAACTCTGACGAGTCCGGTAACTTCTTTCCAGAGCCTGGCATCACAAAATGGATGCTGCTGCCACAGACACGAGTCTGGCCTCCTGCTGCTGGACGAAACTCCGGCAGGGGAGGCCTGGACAATAGGTTTCCTGTCCCAGGGAGGTGTGACCACCTCCCCAGACAGGACAATGTGTATTGGGGCTGGGCGGGAGCACTTTCGGGTGCTTTGAAGTCCTGCACTGGGGGCACATTTGGTGTCCCTGTGCATACCCCAGTTCAAACCGGATCAGGGGCTTGCAGCCCCTGCTTTGGCGCGAACTGGACAAAGGGAAAGGGGTGTAGCCACCCCTCTGCCCTGACCCACCCATAGGTGGGGCCACAGAGTAGTCCATCCCCTATTTTTAGAATAAAGGTAGGAACCCAGTCCTTAGGACTTTAGATTATACCTGGACGAAACTCTGACACGGAATCCTGGACCTTCGACGCTCTACGACAAGATTAGAGGACTGAAGAATCTCCCTTGGGGTCAAGGAGTGACTCCCCTGCTTGGCAGGCACCAAAGAAGCATCTGTCCGGTTCGCATCACTGAAGCTCCCGTCGGACGCCGAAGTCATCGCATCACCAGAGGTGGATTCTCAGACTTCCCCGAGGCTACCCTGAGTCCCCAGCAAAGCTGAGGCCCGTGGCTATCGTGGGTGACTTGAGACCGTGACCCCTGGACACCGAGCACATTTGCAAGTGCACCATCTTCTGGGTCTCCCAAGAAGTCGTGCTTTGGGCTCCGAGTAGCCCTAGCCTCCAGCACCACCTGCACCGAAGATCCCTGGCCCCCACTCCACGAGTGTCCTGTAAGCCAGCTCCACGTGCGGCGTCACGAGGCTCCTTCGCGGTCGCTAGCCCGTTGGCTAGTAGCCCTTAACGAAGGCCAATCTTTTCTTTACTTGGCAGTCTGGTTGCTCCAGGCCTGCCCTCACTTACCCTCGCTGGGTGAGTTCCCCAGACCTTGCTGGTCTGCATCATCGACGATCTACATCTTACTCGAGACTTGCCGTTGCCAAGGCTTGTTGGGTCCAATCTGGTCGCCGACACCTCTGCACTCGACAGACATCGAGCAACAGCCCGAATCCTGCTCCTGGTCGCCGACAACGCCTCCCGGACCTCGTGGCTGAAGAGTCAAGACGACCGTCATCGAATCTGAAGCACTCGACATCGGTGGGCATCTGTCCATCGCCTCCCTGGTCACTGGCTAGTGACCCAGACTCTGTCCCCTCTGCTTTCAGGTTCTTCAGAACTCCGATCCACTCTTGGATCCACCCGGACACTTTTCTCCTGGTCGCCAGCAGCACTTTGCAGCAGATCGCCATAAGAACCGACGACGAAACCCGACCCCGAAAGGCACCTATGCACCCGGCTTCCCTGGGTGAGGTAACACGAGTACTCCGGTGCTCCCGTGGGTAGAGACTCTTCAAAGTCCTAGATCTCAAAGGGTTTTGTCCTAGTCCTCTTCTAAGTGTCCCTTTCCTCTATTTTCCCGATCCCGACTTTCTCCATAGAAGTTAACGGCGTATCGCGGTTGTGTATTTACACTGCACGCGTCTCCCGTGGGTCCCCTGTGTCACTACCTTGGGTGGTTCCTTGTGGTCCAAGCACTTCTAGAGGCTCTAGGCCTAGTGTCTAGTTCAGTCGTGGTTCGCATACCACTTTATTGGTATATGGTTTGAGTACGCCCCTAGGGCCCAAACGTGTATTTGTGCTATTACTGTGATTTAAGATCTTATAACCTATGTACTTCGAACTCTAGCCTCATAAAGAGACTAGAGGGGTGTGTTTAGTAATAAATACATATATTTTGAATATATACCTGGTGTGGTGCTCTTTCATTTGGTCACTCAAGAGATTATAGACTGGTAAAACAAGCTGCTTTACATTCCTTCAAGACTTAGCCTGAAGGCTGCTCTCCATAGCTACCACTAGGATAGCTTTCAATAAGGTTGTCTTTAACCTACCATAAGAGTCGATTTGGACTGGTGCAAGGTGCCCACTATAATTAGTGGACAGCAAATGCCAGGCCAACTTCTCACAAGGAGAAGTTGCCATACTTCCTTGGGGTGGGGTCTCTAAGGGAGGGTTCACGGGCGTGAAGAGGGAGCATGTGGGTAAAAAAATGAAAACCATTTTTTTTCAGTTCATTGTATATGTCCAGTACGATTTAGATAAGCGGAAGGGGGGACAGTTATTCTCCTTACTTGTAGGTGCACTTCGAGTATGGGAATTGGGTGCCTTTTGCCTTTTTGACACAAGTATTTATAACAATGGGAAGTTTGTTTTGAGATGGATTAAAAGATCGGAGATTAATGGGAAATAGGGAATTATTGAAGGTAATCTCTTTTAATGTCAACGGCCTTAACAATAATAGGAAAAGGCGGGCCATAGAAGCCTGGATCAAGACAGAGAATCCAGCTGTGATTTTGCTACAAGAAACACATATATCAGCGGGTAAAGTAGCAGAATTTTCAATGTTTAAATCATGGGCTGCACATAAAGTTTTCTCTTCATCTTCAGCAGCCCATAGAGGGACAGCTATTTTTCTCAGTAAGAATATTCAGGCAGAGGTGGTAAATATAGCGAATGACCAAGGGGGGAGATGGTGTTGGGTTACTTGCAAGCCACTCTCCTATCAAAGGAATAGGGCAGAAGTGTCTCCCTTTTCAAGAAATCGTGGAAAAATATAGTCAAACTGTGCTCTTTACTACACAATTTCATAAAAGAAATATCAAGTAATTCTTGCGTTTAGCAGGTTGTTCTGAAGGAGTGCATATGTTGCGTCATTAAATCAGTGTGTGCTACAGCACCTATAAGCTGTATTTCTCTGCATCAATAAATCACATATGCATCTTTCAGAAACTTGTGCACCCAAAAAAAACATTGAATGCATAAAAGGCAAAAAGTTGATTTGCTACTGTGTGTCCATTATTGTTGGAGTGAGCTAAAGAATGATGATGGATTAAACCCAGATCAGTTGACTGGGGGTGAGTGTTTGATTGGCTCAAACGTTCCGTCCATCATCCCCTTTTGTATCGCTTTGTTCGCCTAAGTTGGCGGGGGTATGCCCAGACGTGGGTCCCTTGCTCACTTTGCCACTGGATTCAAGCAAGCCTGGCTGATGACGGCTGGAATGCCAGAAAGCGGTCCTAGGATGCTTGTTTCCGGTCCAGAGAAGACATGGCTTGGCAGTTCGGGCTGGACTGTTCCCATGAGGCACAGGGTCAGACTGATTTGCATATGGCCATGTCTGAACTGGGGTGGTGGAGTGAGCTAAAGAATGATGATGGATTAAACCCAGATCAGTTGACTGGGGGTGAGTGTTTGATTGGCTCAAGCGTTCCGTCCATCATCCCCTTTTGTATCGCTTTGTTCACCCTAAGTTGGCGGGGGTATGCCCAGACGTGGGTCCCTTGCTCACTTTGCCACTGGATTCAAGCAAGCCTGGCTGATGACGGCTGGAATGCCAGAAACTGGTCCTAGGATGCTTGTTTCCGGTCCAGGGAAGACATGGCTTGGAAGTTCGGGCTGGACTGTTCCCATGAGGCACAGGGTCAGACTGATTTGCATATGGCCATGTCTGAAGTGGGGTGGTGGAGTGAGCTAAAGAATGATGATGGATTAAACCCAGATCAGTTGACTGGGGGTGAGTGTTTGATTGGCTCAAACGTTCTGTCCATCATCCCCTTTTGTATCGCTTTGTTCGCCCTAAGTTGGCGGGGGTATGCCCAGACGTGGGTCCCTTGCTCACTTTGCCACTGGATTCAAGCAAGCCTGGCTGATGACGGCTGGAATGCCAGAAACCGGTCCTAGGATGCTTGTTTCCGGTCCAGGGAAGACATGGCTTGGCAGTTCGGGCTGGACTGTTCCCATGAGGCACAGGGTCAGACTGATTTGCATATGGCCATGTCTGAACTGGGAGTGGTGGAGTGAGCTAAAGAGTGATGATGGATTAAGCAGATCAGTTGACTGGGGGTGAGTGTTTGATTGGCTCAAACGTTCCGTCCATCATCCCCTTTTGTATCGCTTTGTTCGCCCTAAGTTGGCGGGGGTATGCCCAGACGTGGGTCCCTTGCTCACTTTGCCACTGGATTCAAGCAAGCCTGGCTGATGGCGGCTGGAATGCCAGAAACCGGTCCTAGGATGCTTGTTTCCGGTCCAGGGAAGACATGGCTTGGCAGTTCGGGCTGGACTCTTCCCAGGGGGCACAGGGTCAGACTGATTTGCATATGGACATGTCTGAACTGGGGTGGTGGAGTGAGCTAAAGAATGATGATGGATTAAACCCAGATCAGTTGACTGGGGTGAGTGTTTGATTGGCTCAAATGTTCCGTCCATCATCCCCTTTTGTATCGCTTTGTTCGCCCTAAGTTGGCGGGGGTATGCCCAGACGTGGGTCCCTTGCTCACTTTGCCACTGGATTCAAGCAAGCCTGGCTGATGACGGCTGGAATGCCAGAAACCGGTCCTAGGATGCTTGTTTCCGGTCCAGGGAAGACATGGCTTGGCAGTTCGGGCTGGACTGTTCCCATGAGGCACAGGGTCAGACTGATTTGCATATGGCCATGTCTGAACTGGGGTGGTGGAGTGAGCTAAAGAATGATGATGGATTAAACCCAGATCAGTTGACTGGGGGTGAGTGTTTGATTGGCTCAAACGTTCCGTCCATCATCCCCTTTTGTATTACTTGTAAGGTAGGACATAGACCCCTGACATTTGCAAGTTTTTATGCTCCAGTGGAGGATAATCCTACCGTTTATGAGGAATTTTTTCAATCCTTAATACAAGTGTCAGGGGAGATAATTGTGGGGGGGGACTTTAATCTGTTGATGAATCCAAAGATCGATTCTTCTACAAAAGCGAAAAAACAGTTAAAGCATCAATCCCTCAAAGTGGTTCAAAGCTACAGCCCAATGCTTGATACCGTCGACCCTTGGCGGGCTGCATTTCCCACCGAAATTGCCTATACCTGCTTTTCAGGGAGATTTCAGTCGTTTTCACGGATTGATTTTTTTCTTATCTCCCGGAGTTTGTCGTTTAAATCACAAAAAATCCTTCAGAACGGGTTCTCGGACCATGCTCTGGTCAGTTTGGAGGTAGAATTGGGGGATTGTAAGAGAGCCTTAAGAAGATGGCAGCTAAACCGTCAGTACTTATCCGAGGATAGCTGGATTTCTTCGATTAAAATTGAAATTAAAGCATTTTTTGAGCGAAATCAGGGCTCAGCCCCTATACATATGATCTGGGACTCATTTAAAGCCTTTTTTCATGGGCTCGCAGTGGCTAAAGATGCAGTGATCTCAAAGGGTAGGAAGAAGGAAAAACAAATGTTTGGACAAAATTTGCAAAGGTCCCTAAATATCTTTTTGACCAGCCCTACTCCGGCAAACCATCGACACTTGAAGCAGGCCAAACTGAGTCTTGCCGAGAATTATTATGCAAAAAGTTAATTTTCTTATCAGCAGTACAGGCAACAAATTTATGAGGACAGTAACTACACCGGCAGATTTCTAGCTTGGCAGGCAAGGGAGCGGGCTGTTAGTAATCAAATACTTGCATTAAAATGCCCTAGCTCAGGTCATCGCATTGAGGATAGGGAAGCAATAGGCGATATTATGGTCCAACATTTTGAGAATATATATGGCCACGAGCAATCTATCAATATGCCATCGCTGGAAGCGTTCCTTCAGGAAAATGAATTACCTGTTTTGATAGACTCAGAAAAAGAAGTATGAGGAGGCCGTTCTCAAGAGAAGAGTTAGGGGAAGTTATCAAGAATCTCCCTAATGGCAAAGCCTGTGGTCCAGATGGTCTCCCTTCAGAGTTTTCAAAACATTTGCCAGTGAGATCCTTGATGTCTTTCTCATTTTGGCAAACTCAATTTTGGAAGGAGGACTTATACCACCAACTTTTAGAGAAGGGAATGTAGTCAGTTTTTAAAAAAAGAGGCAAAAGCGGTGAGGACCCTAACTCTTATCGTCCGATAACTCTTTTAAACACGGATTATAAATTGATTACTAAACTCTTAGCGAATCGTTTTAATGGCTGTGCTTCGCATTTAATCCACTCCGATCAGAATGGTTTTATAGCTGGAAGGCAATTGGGAACTAATACGCATTTTTTAGTGGAAGCACTGGATTACTTTGACACACAAAAGATCCCAGCATTAGTTCTGTTTTTAGATGCCGAAAAGGCTTTTGATTTGGTTATATGGGAGACTTTATTTTGTATCTTAACAAAGTTTGGAATCCCATCCAATATTATAGATTTGGTGGCGAATTTATACAAGAATGCCGCGGCCAACATTATTATCAATACTATTCAGGTCGGTCAGGTAAAGGTTAAAGGGGCACTAGACAAGGTTGCCCGTTGTCTCCGGTACTTTTCGCTTTTATTATTGAGCCTCTTGCGATAGCCATTAGAAAAAATAGGTATATCTGTCCCCCGCTTCCATCTATGGCTAAAATCAAATTATATGCTTATAATAAAACCAGAAGAGGAAGCACAGGCTAAAGCTTTTCAGCTGTTTGACTTATATGAGTCATTCGGCGGCTATAAAATCAACAAAAGAAAAACCGAAATAATTCTGAGTGGATGTATGTCGGAGATTTTATACCCCGATATTCTTTCGTGTTTTAACTTGAATCCTAAACGGTATTTAGGGGTCTACTTTTCACCATTTGTTTCGGATCTGTATGATTTGAATTTTGTTCCGCTGCTACGAAAAGTTCAGGATCTATTTTTACTCTGGGACTCCCTTCCGCTTTCTATTTTAGGTAGGGTTGCCTTGATCAAAATGTCAGTGCTTCCATTGTTTAATTTCTTATTTTCTACAATTCCCTGTGTACTATTAAATTCCTTTTTCACAAGAATAGAGTCTATGTTTACATCGTTTCTGTGGAAGAAGAAAATTCCCAGAATTGCACTCAGCACCTTATATGAGAATGTGGAAGATGGCGGCTTAGCTCTCCCCAATCTCAAAGAATACTATTTCGCGTATTTTGCACAATTTATGTCTAGATTCAAACAGGGCTTACAGTCGGGTCTTTTTATTAATTTTTTTATGAATTTAATGTTTAAGGATAATCAGATCCACCACCCGTTAGCAATATTTCGATCTCCAAAATTAGTTTGATACAAGTGTTTACATTGGCTATTCTATAAATACCAGGCTTTTTTAAACGTTATTCTATCCCACTTATTAATGACATAACTCCTACCGCTGAACTCTTTGTTTCTGCAGGTATTAAAAAATCATTTTGTCTTTCACAAAATTGGTCGAAAGCTGTTTTTTGAAGCTCTCCGATTTGTCCGGAACGATAAATGGATCAGTGTAAGAGAAATGTCTCAATTAATCCCCGGTGATTTTCTTCTTCTTGGGTCATATATTACGCTTAGTAAATTTTTTGAAAATCTTGATCTGTCCCAGATTATAACTCAGAAACAGCTAGTCTACGACTTGCTGGGAGACAAGGTAATAAAAAAACCAGGGGGATGGAAAAAAAAACTAGCTCGAATTAAAGGGTTAGATTTGGAGATTAAGGCAATTACAAGGTGGAGCAAATATGAAAATCAAGTACTTACAGTAAATATTTGGACCACAATTAATAGCTTAAATTTCAGCTCAGTTAGAGGCGCTAACTGGCGAAGGATGCTATATTTTAGTAAATGGCTATTGTATAGAACTCCGGCCTTTGTGGCTAAGGCTTATCCTAGTCAATCGGGGCAGTGCTTTCGTTGCCATACTCATTCCGACGCAAATTGGACTCATATAATATTACAGTGCCCATTGATTCAGAAGTTCTGGAGTGATATCTTTGAGTTTTTAACGACGGAATGCGCAATAACATTCGGTTGTAATGACCGACTGATATTGTGGGGCTATGATCCAGATTTGCAGGTATCACAGAAGTTGATTAAAATAATATATATTGGTATGGCGGTAGCTAGATCTCTTTTACTTCAAAGATGGCGATCGGATTTAATTCCTTCCAAAATTGAATGGATTCGAAAAATGGCTTTAGTAAAGAATAGTGAACGAAAATATGCCATCCGAACAGGGGGATTTAAGAAATTTGAGAAAATCTGGGCAAAGTTTTTTGATATTACTCCCTAAAAATCACTATTCGAAGCCATTCGCCCCTTTTGTTTATGAGAGAACATGTTTTAGAGAGATAGCACATTCTTAGTTTCGATGGTCATAATGGAGATCTATTTAAAAGATGCTAGGTGGATTATTCTTTATTTTATCTCTTTTTTTTCCCCCTGTTTTTTTGATTGATTAAGACTTGTTATGTATTGATCAATAGATGTTATTTATTACTGTGTGTGCAATATTTTTGATGAAATTTATAGGAGGTATTGCTGGATTTATTGTATTGTATTATTCATAGTTTTCAATAAAAAAAAAGAAAAAAAAGAAAGGCAACAGACCCAGCTCTCATGCGGCAGATGTTTTTAGGGGCTTTGGGGTTCTGTGGAGTTTGGACTTCAAGGGAAAATGTATAAATTGCACTTTAAACAAGAAACAAAAAACTAGCCAGAGGGCATGAGGACCTTCAGCACAGCAGCAGACCGCAAGAACGTGAATGAGCCAGGAAGGTATGTGGGGCAGGGCCCAGCGGCACGGAGAGGGACCAAGCACAGCAGTGGGCCTGATGGAGAAATAAAAACGCAAGTGGGGAAGGGCGTTGTAAATGTGACAGATATAGCATGATTTTCAGCCCTGTTTACAGAAACAGCATTGCAGCAAAGCTAAGCCCAGAGCAAGAATGCTCTGCAAAAGAAAAGGGAACCTCCCCTAAACACGAGCAGGAAACCAAGAAAAAAAAAATCCCTAGGGAACAGATAAACACAACTAAGGGGCCGATTCCGATCTCGGTCGGAGGCGCACCCAATACCATTCGGTCGGGAAAAAAGCCATGCGAATGCCTGTTTCCCGACCGATCCGTACAGCACACCGAACGAGTAAGTACGATGCGCACAACAGCACAGAATCCGGCCGAGTCGTACTCACCCAATCCAGGTCCTGTTCTCCGACCGAGGCGAATCCGGAAACGCCGAATCGAGTCGCACGGAAGGGAAAATGCAGCCCCGTCCGGCCGAACAAGTATGATGCGCTTTCCGTACGCGCCGAACCCGTCGCTACGCACGGCACGTCAAAGCATCTGGGAGAGGCGCACATAAGCTCCGACTCGTGCCACAACACGATCCACGGCTACGAGGCGAACACGCCAGCGACGAGGACGACGTGAAGCGACGAGAAAGACGAACGACACGAACCAACCATGAATCCCTTCGTCCCGATCATACCAATATTCTACATTTACTACCGGAACAGGCACGGACGCATACGGCGCAGAAGGTAAGTCAGACACCAACCACAAAACACATACAACACGTACACGACACATCACACACACACACAGAGGGATGCAGAATTTACTTACACCAGCAACAGCAGCACCATAGGGGCGGGATGCCCATCACCAATGCCACATATGCACACAGGGGCCTGAATGCGCACCACCACCCCTACCCAGGGGGGGCCGGATGCCTACCACCACTACCACCCTTAGCCAGGGGGGCTGGATGCCTACCACTACTACCACCCTTAGCCAGGGGGTGCCAGATGCCTACCACTACTACCAACCTTAGCCATGGGGGTGCCAGATGCCTACCACTACTACCACCCTTACCCAGGGGGGTGCCAGATGCCTACCACTACTACCACCCTTACCCAGGGGGTGCCAGATGCCTAACACTACTACCACCCTTAGCCATGGGGGTGCCAGATGCCTACCACTACTACCACCCTTACCCAGGGGGGTGCCAGATGCCTAACACTACTACCACCCTTAGCCAGGGGGTGCCAGATGCCTACCACTACTACCACCCTTGCAGGGGGGCTGGATGCCCACCACTACTACCACCCTTAGCCATGGGGGTGCCAGATGCCTACCACTACTACCACCCTTGCCCAGGGGGCTGGATGCCTACCACTACTACCACCCTTAGCCATGGGGGTGCCAGATGCCCACCACCGCTACCACCCTTACCCAGGGGGGGCTGGATGCCTACCACTACTACCACCCTTACCCAGGGGGGGCTGGATGCCCACCACTACTACCACCCTTAGCCAGGGGGGGCTGGATGCCCACCACTACTACCACCCTTAGCCATGGGGGTGCCAGATGCCTACCACTACTACCACCCTTACCCAGGGGGCCTGGATGCCCACCACTACTACCACCCTTACCCAGGGGGGGCTGGATGCCCACCACTACTACCACCCTTAGCCATGGGTGTGCCAGATGCCTACCACTACTACCACCCTTACCCAGGGGGGGCTGGATGCCCACCACTACTACCACCCTTAGCCATGGGGGTGCCAGATGCCCACCACCGGTACCACCCTTACCCAGGGGGGGGCTGGATGCCTACCACAACTACCACCCTTAGCCAGGGGGTGCCAGATGCCTACCACTACTACCACCCTTACCCAGGGGGGCTGGATGCCCACCACTACTACCACCCTTAGCCATGGGGGTG
>CAWUFW010029711.1:0-18538 GCA_963921515.1 Calotriton arnoldi
GCACCCGGCTTCCTGGGTGAGGTAACTCGAGTACTCCGGTGCTCCCGTGGGTATTGACTCTAGAACTGCCTAGTTCTAAAAGGGTTTGCTCCAAGTCCTCCCCTAAGTGTCCTTTCCTTTTAAAAATCCAACCGCGACTTTCCCCATAGAAGTCAACGGCGGCTCGCGGCTGTGTTCTCACACTGCACGTGTCCCCCGTGGGTCCCCTGTGTCTCTACCTTGGGTGGTTCCTTGAGGGCCAAGCACTTCTACAGGCTCTAGGCCTTGTGTCTAGCTCAGTCATGGTTCTTATACCACTTTTATGGTATATGGTTTGGTACGCCCCTAAGGCTCAAACGTGTATTTGTGCTATTACTGTTGATAACTGACTTGTAACCTATGTACTTCAAACTCTAGCCTCATAAAGAGACTAGAGGGGTGTGTTTAAGACTAAATACATATATTTTATATATACCTGGTGTGGTCCTCTTTCATTTGGTCACTCAAGAGATTATAGACTGGTAAAACAAGCTGCTTTACATTCCTTCAAGACTTAGCCTGAAGGCTGCTCTCCATAGCTACCACTAGGATAGCTTTCATTAAAGGTTGTCTTTAACCTATCTCCAATAAGGGGTTGTTTGGATTGGTACAGGGTGCCCACTTTAATTAGTGGACAGCATATACCAGGCCAACTTCTCACGGAGGGATATTAATCGCAGTACATAAGGTTGTGATGGTGTGTCGGGTGCTAGTGGCAGTCAGCAATGTATTCAGTATCTGTGAAATTGGTTGGTTCATCTTACTCATTATTCCACGTCTCGTGAATCACGTGTTGAAGAGCATGGTGTGTTAGGAACTGACTGGCACTCAGCCCATAGATTTCCAGCATTCCCTGGAAAGATATGAGCGTACCCTCATTGTAAAAGTCACTTACTTGTGTAAACTCTGCGTCACTCCACTGACCGGGTCAATGCATTGCACCACCCAGCTCAGCGAAGCAGATCCCAAATAACAATCGATGGGGAGTATGGGAATGTATGGCCCTTTGGGTGCACGTGTCTGTACCAGCAGGCACAGGCTACAGTCATCTGTCTGATCTTGCGTCTCGGTTGGACGGTAGGATCGGACTGCCAGGTATAAGGGCTCACTCCCCGCAGTACTGCACCTACGAGCAACGTTTTGGGGTTTTTTAGCATGCACAACCACGCCATTGTAATTGTGCAGCCACATGTTAGAGTTTCAAACTGGGTGCTCCGAATCTGCCCTCAGTGAGTGGGTATTGTAGTGTAGACAGTGGAACCCAGCGGCAGCCCGAACTCCATATCAGCTCCAGTAGTAGGCCATATAGTTCATGAAAGAAGCTCCAAGGGAGCACAATGGAAAGGGCTGCAAAGAAATAGAGCAATCGGGGAAGGACTAACATTTCAGAGATTGCTACTTGACCTAATGGCGACAAGGGGAGCAAGCGCCAAAAGGGCAGGGATCGGCATATGGAGCCTATTGCTTTGTCAAGACTTTCCTCCCTGAGGTCTCTCTCCGTGAGATAAATCTGTTTGTCTAGGTATTAGAAAGTGTCAAAACACCACTGCAAACGAGTCCCTGGGGGTTCCACCCAATTCTCAGTTGTTCTGTGCACGAAGGGAAACATGGATGATTTTGGCCAGTTCAGTAATAAACCAGAAATTGCTCCAAAGCTGTCCACAATCTGCATTAGGCCTGGAAGCGAAGACCCAACCTCCATCAGGAAGACCAAGGCATCATCAGCATATAACAAGATTATGTGATACATGTCTCATTCGTGGATGCCCCAATCAGCTGCCCGCTGGCAGAGTTGGAAAGCCAGGGTCTCCATGGCCAATGTAAAAAGGAGAGGGGATAGCGGGCAGCACTGTGTCATACCCCTATGAATGCTGAACCTATCAGAAATCACATTACCAGGCTTTACTCACGCCATAGGGCCAGCATAGAGGCTGCACACCAAGCCCAAGTATTCAGGTCTGAACCTCATGTTGGTGAGGACTGAGAAAAAGAAATCCTAATTCAGGGTTTGAAAGCTTTTTCCATGTCACTAGCTTCGGCTAGTGTGTTATGTAGATGGCGCAGAAGATGGCAAATGTTCAAAAATGTAGTGCGTCCTCAGATAAAACCAGATTGATCAGTGTGGACCAGTGACTCAATGAAAGGAAGGAGGCGGTTCGCAGTATCCTGCCCATGATTTTACAATCCAGATTAAGCAGGGAGAGGGGGCGGTATGAGCGAACATCCAACTGGTCTATACCGGGTTTGGGCGGAACCACAATCAGAGCCTCGTGAAGTGGGTCTGGTAGATGACCCTGCTCCCTGGCCTCGTTAAACACATCAAGAAGGCATTGAGTGGTTTGGGTGAGGAAGGTGGTGGAATATTCAACCGGTAAGCCAAGGTGCCCGGGATCGCGCCTAGTGATGCAGTTGTTGCTGCCAGCACTTGGCTAAGGAGTATGGCCATCGTGTTATAGCATCTCCAACATGTGGACATTGTATGTTAGAATATTGTATGCAGATATATCGTTTGACAAAACTACAGTGTCCTAAATATTGTTCACAAAAGTATTGCCACATTGGATGTAGATTTTCTATTATTAACTGCGCGACCTTTTTATAGATATTTTGAAAACAGTATTTATGTCAGACTATATTCTGATAATAAAATTGTGGTACCAAAGTAATCTGTTTTCCTTCCTTGACTCTGGTTGTATTTGGGTCGATTACTGCCTTAGCACTATATCAAACCAGCAAATAAAGTGGTACCTACCATAGATCTGTAAGGGTGGCATTTTCAGCAAATTTTACCTTTTGAAAATCACATGTTCTTTTTCATTTATTAAGTGCTGTTCAATGTGCAAATGACTTAGTGTGGCAATATTATAAAACAAAAGGGCAGTTAGCTGTGTTGCTGTATAACTGAGCCAATATTTATGTGATATACAGCGCCTACAAAAATCCTTAAAAAATGAATACATAAGTGAATAAAACATAACTATGTGAACGAAGGAGTCATTCAATGTATAAATCCAAATTTTCTGAATTCTTTTTTTAAAGGGAAATAAACCTTTTTTGACACATGACACCCTTTGCAGATGACTGTCAAATTCAGCTAAATGAGTGTCTAGCAAGCAGCCTTTACCTTTGCTAATTGCCGCATTAACACCTCCATTTAAATATGCAGTTTACTTATTAATGCTTCATGTTTTCTTCTGCTTAAAAAACGAAACGAACACCACAGACCTCTACAGGCACTAATCGAACGCTTGACATAGAACATTAGCAAACACAACGTATGGCACGCTGAAAATATTAGTGGTGTGTGCTACATTTGTGCCATTTCCAGGCACTATAAATGGCATACTATTTATTGTCATTAAATTGAATGGAACTCATTTTAATAACCTAGGGAGGAGAGACGACTTAGCTGGCCTTGATGAGGTTTGATCTCCTGACCTCTACATCACAGCAGATGTCAGCAGTGAGGGTGAAGTCGATGAGTTTCCATGCTGCCCGGGATGCTGGCTACAATGTCTGGATCTGTGGGAGCAGTAGAGTAGCGCCAAGTGGACGTGGAATAGACCGAGGGGAGGATTATCTCTCAGGAATCGTACCTAGGAGAGAAATGGAAAAGGGTGTTGCTTATTTTGTTATTTAATACGTTTTTCAATGCGAATGTTGAGCACATTCACCGTGGGTGCATAACCACTAAGGTGATGTTTACTACCTATGCTATTGCTGCCTTTGTTCTCCATAATAATAATGTCGTTGCACTAACTAGTCATTTCTCACACCTTGACCACAGCCAATACAGCAAATTTATTGAGAAAGGGATGCATTTCTGCATGTACCCAGTAGAGGACGCTCGCTCCCTTTTACTTCTACCATCTTGACATTTCCGCATCGGAAGATCCACAGATGGAGTCAGACCAAGTTTAGCTGCAATGACTTTCTTTCAGGGGAGAAATTCCGCTGTCATGAAAATGCTGCAAGCTGCTGTACAGAAAAATAAAATATGTCTAAAATCTAAAATCTGTCTGGATTCTTTATTGAATTACTCATTAACATTATCTAGGAGCAGCGCTGGAAATGGAAAAAGTTACACCCATAAACCGGGGGTCAAAGTGTGGCAGCGGAAATGGGGTGTAGCCACGAAGGGTGGAGTCATGAGAAGAGGAGTCTGACAGTCAGCTTATTCTTTTGTTTTGTAAAAGTTCTGCTGGAAAAAAATTGGCAACAATGACAAATGTGACCGTGATTTTGTTCTGTGTTAATTAATTGGTGACAAAGAGGCTGCATTTTTTACTCATTTTACAGGGTGACACCTCCAGCAGAGATATGTGTGCGACCTGTAATATTCAGGGGACAATATTAAGGGTGAGAGAATTCTGGGAATGTTAATGCACTTCCTAAAGAGATCTCTGGTTGTGCAGTCACAGTTTTGACTCGTAAAGTAACACAGAGGATTAATGTGCCTGCTGCAAAGAGCATTGTGTAACATGTAGATCAGAGATCAGAGATCCGAGATCTGTACTTTAGATAGGTACCAGAGTTACTGCCTGTGACAGAGATCCGTTTGTTACTTGACGCTCATTAGTTGCAATCCTTCTAATATTGCACAGTGAGCTATGAACTGGTATCACGGAGCTGCATGCAAGCTGCAAGGAACCCTATTTTTTATTAGGTCGAGAGTAGGCAGCGCGCATGCGCTGTCTGTAAAACCTGTTGTAATCTCTAGACTGAGTGTAATCCCGCCTTATGCTTCAAATGGTTAACTCCTGTGTCACTTGTATTTCCTGGCTCCTTAATTGGTAGCGCTCTTAATAAATCACTTCCGTTACAAGTTAAGGAGCACCGCCCAACTACAGTTTCCTTACGCTGTAGCTGTTTATGTATTACTTGGAGGCCTACTTGTTTTATTTTGTTTAGTGTTTATAACATGTAGGTCCAAGGGCGCCGCGCTTCATGTTTTAGCACAGCGCCCGCTCTCATGTTTCTTTGCACTGCATAAAAGGTACATGGGTGCCGCACTTTGGGGCAGATTTACAATTAACTAACGCAGCACGGCGCAGCAAGTCATTTTGCTGCGCCGTGCTGCGTTAGTTTGGAAAGCACAGGGATGCGACATATTTACAAGAATATGTCGCATCCTTGTGCTTCCCTGCGCTGGCGCACAAACTGCAGCCATGGCCGGCGCAGGCACCCTTGCACCGTGGTGCAAGGATGCCTGCGTCGTGGGAGATTGTTTTTGTGCAGGAAGGGCACCTTCCTGCACAAAACAATCACTACAACCATTTTCCTCTTTCAATGCGTGCTGTAGAATGCAGCACGCATTGAAAGAGGAACAAACAAGGAGAAATGAAAACATTTCTCCTCGGTGTGCTCTCGCTACGCCACCTCTAGGGTGGCGTAGCTTTCAGACGCATCTCCAGAGTTACGATTTCTCGTAATTCTGGAGATGTGTCTTGTTCCATGGGTGTTGCGTGGGAACACCCACAGCAACACCCATGGAACGCCCCTTCACCGCAAAGTGCTGCGTGTGAATGGGCCGTATTTACAAGGAGAGGAAAAGTCACGCAGGGTGGCTTTTCCTCTCCTTGTAAATATGGAGCAGCTTCTGCGCCACCAGTACGTCACAAAAAGTGACGTACTGGTGGCGCAGGGGGCTTGTAAATCTGCCCCTTTATATTTAGCACGGCGCCTGCTTTTATGTTTTTTTTATTACCATGGCACCCAGTTCCTGGGCCGCCACGTGCATACGTGTTATGCACACAGGCGCCGCACTTTGTTTCAGCACGGCACCCGCTTGTTGTACTTTACATTTACACCGCCCCTGACCTGGGAAGTGCAAGACCACAAGTCCGCCTCTATGCTGTTTGCAGACCCCAGTAACGCGGCGCGCATCAACTTCAGGTGCAGCCGCTTTTCTTTAGACACGTGCGCGGGACAGGGCTTCTTCGACTGAACAGTCACTTAACATCATCGCTGCTCGCGCTTCTACGGTGCCCGCAAGCCAAGCAGGGTTTAGTAAAGGAAGTTCAAACCCTTGCCTCTTTTTCTCATTTCTGGGACCCAGTTTGCCTTTTCACCAATGGTAAAACTCGACAATAACAAGGAGGTCTCGGAAACAATTAATTACTGGGAAACTAATTAGCGGCAAACTGAAGGCTGCTCAGCTGTATGCCCCCCTTGTGCACGTTCAGCCGCACGTCCGAGAAGCTAAATCACATCCATATGTCAAACTCTTTGTTGTGCCTTAGAACCGGTTATCTCTTAACTGAGCTGAGTGTGGGACATATTTATGCACTGGTATCAGTAAAAAAACATTTGAATCCCGAGTTTCCTTTTAAAGTTTAAAGTAAATGTGACTGAAGATACAATTCAGTTAATATTTTACACACAGTGTAATAAATGGTGCAAGATTGATAGCCCAAATCGGTGAATAATCCATTTATTTTCAGACATTGGCCATACAGTGTTTGTAGTTGTTTCTCGTGGTTAGTACATATCTCTTCTTTTTGTCTGCAAAATATCTACTGGCATAGCACATGTGCCCTCTCTGGGTTAATGCAAATCTATAGTTCTCTGTCGACAAGATTGCACGCTCAATCACCCCACGAAACCTCACATGCCACAAAGTTGATATTTCCACGTTCAAAGCACCCTGCGATGATGTGCAGGGCCTGCACTCTTTATAAAATGGAGTATACACATTGAAGTTATTTGGATCTGATATTTTGAAAGTGTTTTGGAGATAATTTTGATATTGTTAAGCCGGTCCTTATAGCAAAAAGAAATGTCATGTTTTGAAAGTATATCAATAGGTGTATCTAAGCCTACAGAATCGAAGATTCAGTAGTTTATTACTGTGACTAGATTGCCCATATAATATCATTTGTGGTAACAGACGCATTGACAAGTTAAATATGCCTCCATTATTTACATGATGTGGTCATTCGGATTATGGGCAGTAATTAAAGAAACATATGGGAACACTAGCAGATAGCAGGAGTCTCCTATTAAAAAAAGTATTGTTGCATATTTGCTGTGATTTCCTATACCAGAAGCAGGTATGATGCAATTGATTTAATGGCCATCTGCAGGAAAAACCCTCACACTTATATCTCATTCACAAAATGCCATCCTGAAAATGTAGGTTCCCTTCCACATTTTCTTCAATGAAATTTTGGATTCCATATATCTGATCCTACTTGGCACAAAACCCCTGCATCATTTTCTCTGCTTTTAATGAATGAGTTGGATTTTTTTTTTTTTTACCATGGCAAGTGGAAGGGCTTCCTGCTCTGATTAATACTGGCTTCCTTTTGTTACTGCGGATTTTTATTCTTCTAGTCGTATTTCTCTTGCTTTTAGAAGCCATCAAACCTCCATAAATACCCAGACCTTGGGTACTTGGTTTAGGTGGTTTAGCATTTGCTCAGTATTCTTATCTAAGCTTAAAACAGTCGTTATCCAGTTGCTAACTTTTAAAAGTGTGATCCTGGTAAACCTTCTCATCAGAATGTTAGCTTTCACAACCTGGTCCAATGTGTCATAGGTTCTGGGGACTCTGCTCTGGCTATATTTACAACAATTGGGAAACAAATGCTTGAAATAATGTGGCAAAACTAACTGCAAGAGTAGTGGTGAATAAATGTATTCTTTTGAGCATGAACGGCAGTGTTAATCACTATTTATTTGAGTCTTGTCTCCTCGACAGGCCTTATGGGGAACTGAGCCAGAAATAATATATTTCTTAGTGTGCCATTTAAATGAGTGCTTTTTTTGTAAATTTGGGTGCTGCATTTTTTCAACTCATGCTAGCACTTGACTTCTTATCTTAAAGTTCTGTTTTTAAAGGGAAATTGTCACTCACTTGTCATCTCTGTGCTATCTGGTGCATGCAGCCGTCTCAGTCACCTGTGCTCTTGTTCCTCTTGCACCAGTTGTCCTTGCAACCAAAAGCGCACTCTCTTGCAAAGCGGGATGTGTGACCTGATATACCAGGAACAGGGTTCACACTAGGTGCCAGACCTCTCTAGAAGGGTGTCTTTTCTTTACAGGGACTGTCTCGCTTGTTTCTCTGAGTCCCATACTGTTGCTTAGCCACTGCTAAAATCTCACATGAATCCTACCCTGAATGATCATTGCTGTCCAAGCAAAGTGGTGGAAATGTTTGAAGGAAGCGTACAAAGGCTGAGTAATACCTCTCTATTCTTATATGGCACAGATTGCTGTGGACGGGGTTCCTGTATTATGTTCTGCTCCTGTGCCCTCTCTCTCTTTCTCCGCCATCTTTCTCCAGTTGTTCCTTCCTTTTACTCATTAAATTTGCCCTTATCTCAAGGTTTTGCCTGAGCCTTGCACCCCCAGGTGCCACATTCTCTGCAAATAATGTAAGGTTGTGGGAGGGCAGAGGTCTTTCCCCAATAGACCTGATGCGGCTTCCACAAATGGCTGCCTCTTTTGTACTTATGTTTGAGCAGTACCCGTTACTGTGACATAAGGTATATGGGACTAAGAGGAGAAAGGTATCTCCCCTCTTTACTGTGAATCATAATACATTTTTTATTTATAAATCTGTGCATTTTATTTGTACTCCAGTAACAAATGAACACGTTGTATATAGCCAACTGTAATGTGTGTGCTGGGATATTGAATATTATGCTTATAATTCTAAAATAAAAGCTAAAAGTCCACATTGTTTCTGTTAACACAAGTCCATAATGCTAAGTGCTGTTGGTTGATGCACCATAGCCCGCTGTTTACTATCTGTGCACACACTACCTATCTCTCTCTATCTTCCTTTCTATCTATTCTGTGCAGCTCTCGCTCCTATCTATTCACCATTCGACATAATTCCACTACACACCACACAATTCCACCCCACACAATTCCACAACTAACCATTCCAATTCAACCCACATAGTTCCACTCCAAACAATAAACATCCACTCCACTCCAAACCTAAACACATAGGTAAAAGACATTTTCATTAACAACGCTAATAGCTCTAACTCTTGCAAATGCGAGACCGATTGTATTGCAAATGCTTGTTAGAAGGTTGTTAATAAGCGTTAGATCGGATAGTAAAAAAAAGGCAGATTAGTGCAAATAACGCCAACCATTGTGTTATATTTTTAATCTTGTCTTTACGTTTTGCTCGACCATGCACTAATACCATGCAATGCCGACCAGTTAGGACAATATTTGACTCATTTACCTCTCAGCCCTCATTGTCTTGTGTAACTTACTTGTACATTGATTTACACACTTGAAAAAAGTATTGTCTCTGTATATTGTGTGAGATGTAAAGTGCTCTGACATCCTAAATTGAGTTAACTGCTATAAAATAGTTAAATAAAAAATAAAATAGTTAATGCAATTTAAATTTGTATTTGTGTAATTACTCATATAGACAGTTACAGCTGACATTAGTACAGTGCAGGCGTATCTCTTACATACAGGGATTGAAGAACATCAAAAGCCTGCCTCCAAGTCATAATTTCTCTTAAGCACTTGTGAAGTAGTAACAAGCTGCGTGCCTTTGTTTCCCTCCATTGCATTGGCATCTAGGTCTGAGGCTCCAGATAGCTCCAAGCCAGGTTCACACACAAACAGAAGAAGGGGCACTAGTCCTTTAAGTGAAGCCTTGTTTTGGGCCCAACTGGAAGAGAAAATAAGAAGCCCCTCACCGCCTACATGTTGCTGCTCCCAGCAGAAATAGACAAATGGCGGGTGCTGCTGATTGTGTCCCGGTGTCAGCAAACTCCAACAGGACCCCTTCAGCATTGTTCACTGGGTCCAACCCAGGTCCAGGTCAATAAAATGCGTCTGGACTGCCTGAGAGTTGAACATTGCCTGCCAAAGGTCTTCCTGCATCCATGAGATATGATTGCCTCCCTATAGGTGCATCCTCCCTAGAGGTGCATGGTTATCAGCCACTTCTTGCATTATTTGTATGGTAACAACGCTCAATTACTTCATCAGCCCCGCACTCCTCAGTTGCCACCTCTCCCCCTACTGCATTTGCAATGCAGTAATAACACTCACAGACTCCATCAGCCTTGCACTTCTAGGTCATAGTCCCTTCCTGCATCAGCCATACAGTAGCAGCACTCAACAAATTCATATATCCTGCACTCCTCAATTACCGCTCACCCTTGCATCAGTCATGCAGTAATACCACTCAATGACTTCATCAGACCTGCACTCCTCAGTTGCCACCCCCCCCCGCCCCGCTGCATGGGCCATGGTCTGATAACACTCACTGACTCAAAAATACTTCATACCTCCCTTACCAATCCCGTTCTGCATCGGCCATACTGTAATAACACACATTGACTTCATCAGCCCTGCACTCCACTCCTTCATCGGCCTTGTAGTAATACCACCCAATGACTTCATCAGCCCTGCACTCCACTCCTTCATCGGCCTTGTAGTAATACCACCCAATGACTTCATCAGCCCTGCACTCCACTCCTTCATCAGCCTTGTAGTAATACCACCCAATGACTTCATCAGACCTGCACTCTTCAATTACCCCCTTCACCCCCCCGCTGCATCGGCCATACTGTAATAACACACATTGACTTCATCAGCCCTGCACTCCACTCCTTCATCGGCCTTGTAGTAATACCACCCAATGACTTCATCAGACCTGCACTCTTCAATTACCCCCTTCACCCCCCCTGCTGCATCGGCCGTACTGTAATAGCACACATTGACTTCATCAGCCCTGCACTCCACTCATTCATCGGCCATGCAGTACTACCACCCAATGACTTCATCAGATCTGCACTCCTCAGTTGCCACCCCCCACCCCGCTGCATGGGCCATGGTCTAATGACACTCAATGACTTCATCAGACCTGCACTCCTCTGTTACCACTCGCCCGCTGCATCGGCCATGGAGTAATAACACTCACTGACTCATCACTTACCAATCCCGTTCTGCATCGGCCATACTGTAATAGTACACATTGACTTCATCAGCCCTGCACTCCACTCCTTCATCGGCCTTGTAGTAATACCACCCAATGACTTCATCAGACCTGCACTCTTCAATTACCCCCTTCACCCCTCCGGCTGCATCGGCCATACTGTAATAACACACATTGACTTCATCAGCCCTGCACTCCACTCCTTCATCAGCCTTGTAGTAATACCACCCAATGACTTCATCAGACCTGCACTCTTCAATTACCCCCCCGCTGCATCGGCCATACTGTAATAACACACATTGACTTCATCAGCCCTGCACTCCACTCCTTCATCGGCCTTGTAGTAATACCACCCAATGACTTCATCAGACCTGCACTCTTCAATTACCCCCTTCACTCCCCCGGCTGCATCGGGCATACTGTGATAACACACATTGACTTCATCAGCCCTGCACTCCACTCCTTCATCGGTCATGTTGTAATACCACCCAATGACTTCATCAGCCCTGCACTCCACTCCTTCATCGGCCTTGTAGTAATACCACCCAATGACTTCATCAGACCTGCACTCTTCAATTACCCCCCCTGCTGCATCAGCCATACTGTAATAACACACATTGACTTCATCAGCCCTGCACTCCTCTGTAACCACTCCCCTCCTGCATCAGCCATGCAGTAATAACAGTCACTGACTTCATCAACCCTGCACTCCTCTATACCCACTCCCCTCCTGCACTAGCCATGTTTGCCCTCTTAATCAGTGCTTAATTTATAAAAGAAGATATGCCAAGGCCCAACGTTTTGCTCAGAAGCCCACAGCTGGCACCATCGAAGGACAAATACCAAGGCTGCTCAGCCTTGATTCCACCTCTGCCTCTTTAATGCACCACCAGACACACCCTGCACCTTTATCTCACCCTGGCAGGTTCCTCTTTTCTTTATTGTTCATGTTTTTATGTCTTTCACTTCCTCCTTCGTTCCCCCTGTGAGTTTTGCTCTCTCTTGCTCCTGATCTAAGTCTCATGAGGACACATAAGTGCTGGTCTCAAAAAATAAGTGCAAGGCTGATTCTTCCACTGCACACTGCTAGGCGGCTGCCCACGGCACCTGCCCATTGGGTGACAGATTGTCCCTGTTTGCAAAAGTGCTGCATGGATAGGGACAAGAGGAAGCATACGTTTCTTTACCTAGGGTTGTAAACCCCCTTGCATTGAGCCTGCGCCCTTGCTGTCTGCTCTGCAAGAACGTGCACTAGAAGCTCTCCCTGTCTAGGCCACCAAAGCACCATCTCTGTTCCTTCAGAGCTCTGTCACCTCCCCCTCTAGTGCCCCCCGACCCCACCTGCGCTACCAGCAGAAGTTACAAGAACAGGAATGTTGCCAGGCACTGGCATGGAGACATATGTTGAAACTTTACTACAGGAAGAAGGGTTACGATAGTTAACAATGCATTCACAATAACTCCGACCAGACCTATTTGGAAGACACTAGACAACTACTTCGCCTCTATCTAACCCCTGTAAGCCTCCTATTTCCACATTCCTCAGTTTTGTAGTCAGTCCCTAACACTTTATCTATGATGTCCGCCACCAGAATGCTACCCCTTTGATAGAGCGTTTGCTCTAAATCTCAACTACAGACTTGTAATGTCTATTGATGTTATTCATTATTTTATGTTAGGCACTTTGCATTGTGCAATGTACATTTTGAATATTTTGTACTTTTCTTTTTTTTTGTATTTTGTCCTTTTCCTTGCCTTTGGTTTTCCTTATAATGCATATTGTGTTACGTATGTTTGTACAAGTGTTCAGTACACTTCACTATCCTTTTCAAACATAATTTGTATTGCTGTACCTTGGCAATTTTGTTTTTTTTTGTTTGTCTTTTGTCAACATTCAATAAAGTTCTTTGAAATTAAAAAAGCATTCACATTACAATACTGAGCAATGCCTAGTGAATACAAAAAGATGCACGTGTGACTGAAGGAGAGCTATCCTGGTACTGCTTCTTAGCCAGATTCTTTGAAAGACTTTACTTTCACTTACCACATTCTTGTCTAAGATTTGTCTCGCTTGTTTTTCTGAGTCCCATACTGTTGCTTAGCCACTGCTAAAATCTCACATGAATCCTACCCTGAATTATCATTGCTGTCCAAGCAAAGTGGTGGAAATGTTTGAAGGAAGCGTTCAAAGGCTGAGTAATACCTCTCTATTCTTATATGGCACAGATTGCTGTGGACGGGGTTCCTGTATTATGTTCTGCTCCTATGCCCTCTCTCTCTTTCTCCGCCATCTTTCTCCAGTTGTTCCTTCCTTTTACGCATTACGCATAGCCCTGCTGCAGAGAGGAGCAGTCTGAGCGTATGGAGAGTTTCATAAGATCGCTTAACTTAAAATAGCAGTATGAATGAATATTACATTCTATGTTACACCCAAATTCTGACATTGTAACTCACGATCTATTGAGCCAGACAGAAGTGGTTCAGGCAGTGCCGTAATCTTCACAGGTTTCACAGAACATACGTTATAAGAAATGCAATGCATGGAAAAAACAATTATGGGGTGGTGAAATATGAAAAGTGAGATGGAAATTATTGCTAGCATTTTTGTTGTCGCAAATGGCCCGATTCGCAGAATCGGATTATTTGTGGCTGCAAAAATTCATTTTGGTATTTATTGATCCCAAATTAGAATTCAGTAACATGCTACCGAATCGCAATTTGGATTTACAAGTACGTACCAATTCAGTATTCGGAAGGAGCGTTTTTAGGGCATCCTTTCCAAATACCGAATCAAAATGGGATGTATGACTGTTTTGCGACCAAATGTGGTTGAAAAACATTTGCACTTTACCATCCACTCAAAGTTGGTGGTAACCCATTCACAAATGGACTGGGCTCCCTTTTGAGAATGATTTCTACTCTTAAAAATTATTTTGAAACGGTACATTTTTTTCTTTTTAAACACATCCCATTTATCTTTAAGGATAACTGGCTGCATTTTAAAAAATGCTTTATTAAAAAGCAGTCAAAGGCATGGTGGTCTGCTGACCCCAGAAGGCCACTATCCCTGTAATGACTGCCATTCCTAATGGGTTGAAAATTGTGACCTGCCTCATTAATATTCATGAAGTAGGTGGATTTGCGACTAACTAGGAATCGCTAAATTAAACTCAATGAGTTTCATACATCAGGAATAGCGATTTCCTAATTGCAATTCACAGAAAATCGCCATGTCAAAATGGTTATTCTTAATGTTAGTTCACCTGGCCCCAAGTGCCTAGTGTAACTGTTTTAGCAACATTTGAGCAATATGAGCAAAAACAAAAAATGCCTGAAACTAACAGATTCTGTGGCAGATTATGGATTAAGTGGCAAATCCTTAATTTTGCAAATGTTGACTGAGGTGTGGCTTCTCATAATTTCAAAAATGTTGAGTATTTTCAAAGACTTTTACTAGAGCTGAAGTGGATGTTTGCCATGGTTCCTGCGTGTAATCATGCCATGTTTGACGATTGTCCTTATTTCCGGGCAGACCGTACATAAAAGGTGTTATAGTCTGAAAGGGACTAGTGTGAGAAAGAGTGGCCTGGGATGGGAATCTAGCAAAGTGGATGAGTGTATAAGTGTCTCTTTCTTTGAAAGCCAGGATTGCCCAATATTGTGGTAAACGCCCTGCAGTCTGGGGCGGGGGAGGGTCAGTTCTTGTTACTCTCTGTCTCTTGGCTACTGCTATACAAAAACGGAAGTGAAATAGGAAGTGATGGTCTTAGGCCCCTTGAAACGTCACGTGCACAAATCACAAACCAATACAAAAGGGGATGATGGACGGAACGTTTGAGCAAATCAAACACTCACCCCCAGTCAACTGATCTGGGTTTAATCCATCATCATTCTTTAGCTCACTCCACCACCCCAGTTCAGACATGGCCATATGCAAATCAGTCTGACCCTGTGCCTCATGGGAACAGTCCAGCCCGAACTGCCAAGCCATGTCTTCCCTGGACCGGAAACAAGCATCCTAGGACCGGTTTCTGGCATTCCAGCCGTCATCAGCCAGGCTTGCTTGAATCCAGTGGCAAAGTGAGCAAGGGACCCACGTCTGGGCATACCCCCGCCAACTTAGGGCGAACAAAGCGATACAAAAGGGGATGATGGACGGAACGTTTGAGCCAATCAAACACTCACCCCCAGTCAACTGATCTGGGTTTAATCCATCATCATTCTTTAGCTCACTCCACCACCCCAGTTCAGACATGGCCATATGCAAATCAGTCTGACCCTGTGCCTCATGGGAACAGTCCAGCCCGAACTGCCAAGCCATGTCTTCCCTGGACCGGAAACAAGCATCCTAGGACCGGTTTCTGGCATTCCAGCCGTCATCAGCCAGGCTTGCTTGAATCCAGTGGCAAAGTGAGCAAGGAACCCACGTCTGGGCATACCCCCGCCAACTTAGGGCGAACAAAGCGATACAAAAGGGGATGATGGACGGAACGTTTGAGCCAATCAAACACTCACCCCCAGTCAACTGATCTGGGTTTAATCCATCATCATTCTTTAGCTCACTCCACCACCCCAGTTCAGACATGGCCATATGCAAATCAGTCTGACCCTGTGCCTCATGGGAACAGTCCAGCCCGAACTGCCAAGCCATGTCTTCCCTGGACCGGAAACAAGCATCCTAGGACCGGTTTCTGGCATTCCAGCCGTCATCAGCCAGGCTTGCTTGAATCCAGTGGCAAAGTGAGCAAGGGACCCACGTCTGGGCATACCCCCGCCAACTTAGGGCGAACAAAGCGATACAAAGGGGATGATGGACGGAACGTTTGAGCCAATCAAACACTCACCCCCAGTCAACTGATCTGGGTTTAATCCATCATCATTCTTTAGCTCACTCCACCACCCCAGTTCAGACATGGCCATATGCAAATCAGTCTGACCCTGTGCCTCATGGGAACAGTCCAGCCCGAACTGCCAAGCCATGTCTTCCCTGGACCGGAAACAAGCATCCTAGGACCGGTTTCTGGCATTCCAGCCGTCATCAGCCAGGCTTGCTTGAATCCAGTGGCAAAGTGAGCAAGGGACCCACGTCTGGGCATACCCCCGCCAACTTAGGGCGAACAAAGCGATACAAAAGGGGATGATGGACGGAACGTTTGAGCCAATCAAACACTCACCCCCAGTCAACTGATCTGGGTTTAATCCATCATCATTCTTTAGCTCACTCCACCACCCCAGTTCAGACATGGCCATATGCAAATCAGTCTGACCCTGTGCCTCATGGGAACAGTCCAGCCCGAACTGCCAAGCCATGTCTTCCCTGGACCGGAAACAAGCATCCTAGGACCGGTTTCTGGCATTCCAGCCGTCATCAGCCAGGCTTGCTTGAATCCAGTGGCAAAGTGAGCAAGGGACCCACGTCTGGGCATACCCCCGCCAACTTAGGGCGAACAAAGCGATACAAAAGGGGATGATGGACGGAACGTTTGAGCCAATCAAACACTCACCCCCAGTCAACTGATCTGGGTTTAATCCATCATCATTCTTTAGCTCACTCCACCATCCCAGTTCAGACATGGCCATATGCAAATCAGTCTGACCCTGTGCCTCATGGGAACAGTCCAGCCCGAACTGCCAAGCCATGTCTTCCCTGGACCGGAAACAAGCATCCTAGGACCGGTTTCTGGCATTCCAGCCGTCATCAGCCAGGCTTGATTGAATCCAGTGGCAAAGTGAGCAAGGGACCCACGTCTGGGCATACCCCCGCCAACTTAGGGCGAACAAAGCGATACAAAAGGGGATGATGGACGGAACGTTTGAGCCAATCAAACACTCACCCCCAGTCAACTGATCTGGGTTTAATCCATCATCATTCTTTAGCTCACTCCACCACCCCAGTTCAGACATGGCCATATGCAAATCAGTCTGACCCTGTGCCTCATGGGAACAGTCCAGTCCGAACTGCAAAGCCATGTCTTCCCTGGACCGGAAACAAGCATCCTAGGACCGGTTTCTGGCATTCCAGCCGTCATCAGCCAGGCTTGCTTGAATCCAGTGGCAAAGTGAGCAAGGGACCCACGTCTGGGCATACCCCCGCCAACTTAGGGCGAACAAAGCGATACAAAGGGGATGATGGACGGAACGTTTGAGCCAATCAAACACTCACCCCCAGTCAACTGATCTGGGTTTAATCCATCATCATTCTTTAGCTCACTCCACCACCCCAGTTCAGACATGGCCATATGCAAATCAGTCTGACCCTGTGCCTCATGGGAACAGTCCAGCCCGAACTGCCAAGCCATGTCTTCCCTGGACCGGAAACAAGCATCCTAGGACCGGTTTCTGGCATTCCAGCCGTCATCAGCCAGGCTTGCTTGAATCCAGTGGCAAAGTGAGCAAGGGACCCACGTCTGGGCATACCCCCGCCAACTTAGGGCGAACAAAGCGATACAAAAGGGGATGATGGACGGAACGTTTGAGCCAATCAAACACTCACCCCCAGTCAACTGATCTGGGTTTAATCCATCATCATTCTTTAGCTCACTCCACCACCCCAGTTCAGACATGGCCATATGCAAATCAGTCTGACCCTGTGCCTCATGGGAACAGTCCAGCCCGAACTGCCAAGCCATGTCTTCCCTGGACCGGAAACAAGCATCCTAGGACCGGTTTCTGGCATTCCAGCCGTCATCAGCCAGGCTTGCTTGAATCCAGTGGCAAAGTGAGCAAGGGACCCACGTCTGGGCATACCCCCGCCAACTTAGGGCGAACAAAGCGATACAAAAGGGGATGATGGACGGAACGTTTGAGCCAATCAAACACTCACCCCCAGTCAACTGATCTGGGTTTAATCCATCATCATTCTTTAGCTCACTCCACCACCCCAGTTCAGACATGGCCATATGCAAATCAGTCTGACCCTGTGCCTCATGGGAACAGTCCAGCCCGAACTGCCAAGCCATGTCTTCCCTGGACCGGAAACAAGCATCCTAGGACCGGTTTCTGGCATTCCAGCCGTCATCAGCCAGGCTTGCTTGAATCCAGTGGCAAAGTGAGCAAGGGACCCACGTCTGGGCATACCCCCGTCAACTTAGGGCGAACAAAGCGATACAAAAGGGGATGATGGACGGAACGCTTGAGCCAATCAAACACTCACCCCCAGTCAACTGATCTGGGTTTAATCCATCATCATTCTTTAGCTCACTCCACCACCCCAGTTCAGACATGGCCATATGCAAATCAGTCTGACCCTGTGCCTCATGGGAACAGTCCAGCCCGAACTGCCAAGCCATGTCTTCCCTGGACCGGAAACAAGCATCCTAGGACCGGTTTCTGGCATTCCAGCCGTCATCAGCCAGGCTTGCTTGAATCCAGTGGCAAAGTGAGCAAGGGACCCACGTCTGGGCATACCCCCGCCAACTTAGGGCGAACAAAGCGATACAAAAGGGGATGATGGACGGAACGTTTGAGCCAATCAAACACTCACCCCAGTCAACTGATCTGGGTTTAATCCATCATCATTCTTTAGCTCACTCCACCACCCCAGTTCAGACATGGCCATATGCAAATCAGTCTGACCCTGTGCCTCATGGGAACAGT
>CAWUFW010029712.1:0-18536 GCA_963921515.1 Calotriton arnoldi
CAGCCCCCATGGGTAGAGGTGGTAGTAGTGACAGGCATCCAGCCCCTGAGTAGGGGTGGTAGTGGTGGTGGGCATCCAGCCCCCCATGGGTAGAGGTGGTAGTAGTGACAGGCATCCAGCCCCCATGGGTAGAGGTGGTAGTAGTGACAGGCATCCAGCCCCCCATGGGTAGAGGTGGTAGTAGTGGTTGGCATCTAGCACCCCTGGGTAGGGGTGGTGTTAGTTGTTGGCATCCAGGCCCCTATGTGTATATGTGGCATTGGTGATGGCCATCCCGCCCCTATGGTGCTGCTGTTGCTGGTGTAAGTAATTTCTGCATCCCTATGTGTGTGTGTGATATGTCGGGTACGTGTACTTTGTTGTTGTGGTTGGTGTCTGACTTACCTTCTGCGCCGTACGCGTCCGTGCCTGTTCCGGTAATAGATGTAGAATATTGGTAGGATCGGCACGATGGGATTCATGGTTGGTTCGTCTCGTTCGTCTTTCTCTTTGCTTCACCTCATCCTCGTCGCTGGCGTGTTCGTCTCTTAGCCGTGGATCGTCTTGTGGCGCGAATCGGAGCTTATGTGCGCCTCTCCCGGATGCTTTGATGTGCCGTGCGTAGCGACGGGTTCGGCGCGTACGGAAAGCGCATCGTACTTGTCCGGCCGGACGGGGCTGCATTTTTGCTTTCGTGCGACTCGATTCTGCGTTTCCGGATCCGCATCGGTCGGAGAACAGGACCTGTATTGGGTGAGTACGACTGGGTCGGGATTTGGGCAGTTGTGCGCATCGTACTTGCTCGTTCGGACGTATATGCGAATCGGTCGGGAAACAGGCATTCGCCTGGCTTTTTTCCCGTCCGAATGGTATTAGGTGCGCCTCCGACCGGGATCGGAATCGACCCCTGTGTGCCTATTAGTAGCAGAAAAACTTTAAGCAGACAATTTTACAAATTGAATATGGGCCCGATTCACAAAAGTAATCTGAGACAAAATCCTAACGTTACGACTTTCGGTATTTACAGAAGGCATTTAGGAGTACTAAAGTTAAGGTTTTGTCTCAGTCAATCTTAAGTTTTGGTCTTAAGTTAAACTTCAGACAAACTTAAGTTTAACTGAGACAAAATCCTAGTCGTAAAGTTAGGATTTTGTCTCAGTTAAACTTAAGATTGTCTTAAGTTTAACTTAAGACCGAAACTTAAGATTGACTGAGACAAAATCCTGACTTAAGTACTCCTAAATGCCTTCTGCGAATACCGAAAGTCGTAAAGTTAGGATTTTGTTTAAGATTACTTTTGTGAATCGGGCCCTATGTGTCTGCCTCAGCATGCATCCACGCGTGCAAGACAACGCAAACAGTGAACGTGACCAAAAGATGCCTGCCCGTCACCACGGTTACAAAGAAGATGAAAAAAAAGATGGAAAAAAGGTGGAAAAAAGGATGTAAACTTACTGGATGCCTTCACTTATGAATCGACAAACACAGAAGAGATACTCGAATTTCTAGGTGAAGAATCTACGAGATATTCTAAAATGTACAAACCATATAAAGGCTGAATTCGAGTTACTCTCAGTTGTAATTTATCATCAAGACTGCACGCTGTTGCACCATACCTCACTGTGCGTGGAAACCAATGCTGCGTATTTATTCACAAGACACCACACTATTGTTGGCAGAACGCCATCATCACAGCTGCCAGAATAGAGGATTGCTGGACTGCTTCCTTAATAATGAAAATGGCCAATTGTAAATTCAATACATTTATGTTGTGTGTAACTGGCAAACGAATGATGTGCTATATTACCTATTATCTAATCACGCACTCGTAGTCATGGTATGCATCTCGTGCACAGATGATATCTAACAAAGAAAACCAAGATTCAATCATCACGAAATTGCGAACAATGTAAATGATCATAGACACTTTGTCACATAGACCCAGGGTCCTACCAAACTCATGAGTTACACTTACCAAACTTAATGATGTGAACGTCTCATAGACAACACACTCTCTTCCAACTCCCCGAACAAACGGAAGCACAAAGCCATTCCGGAATTTAACCGCGTGTTAAACGCAGAAGTCGGAATCACTATGTCGGGCAATGTCAGCCGCCATCTTAACGTGGCTGTTCAAGTTTTGAAATCTGCTGCACATCTGACGAACCCTGACGCCAATACTCCATATGTGCCCGCATAATTTAATCACTGTCGTTAAGTGACTCTGTCAAACAGGTAAAGCAACAAGTGTGCTACAAACCTTGATCTTCATGAACCAACCAGACTGAGTGGCGACCAACACACAGTGCGGCCGCCATCTCGGAATGGGCACTGCAACTGTTCCTTCCGAATGCGGACCATGTCAAGATGTTATCTGACACCTGGATGTAGTTGGTCACTAGCTTAGTATCGTACGTCAAAAGAGACCACCGGAAGAGGACCTCATACTAACAACTCTATAATGCGGCGAACCTCCTGCATGCATACAGATATCCACCCTGATCCTGCATGTCACGACCAATCGGAGTATAATAGAATGAATGTGGATGAAAAACATGCATAACCACGTGAAGTGCCAGCAAGATGATGTGACATGAAGATAAATCAAAAAGAAATGCTCAACTCGAAAAAATCCTGTGCCTCATGTGATACCATAAAGATAGAAAAAAAGAATAGAAATGAAAAATGAATAGAAAAGAAGAAAAAGTGCCCGTACAAGATGTTGCCATGAATTTTCACATGAATACTCTGCTGATGACATATGAAGCATACAATAACAAGATACATATTCAAAATGTCGAAGACCTTTCGATAGTCAAGTATTGACAGCATTTGCGACCTAAATAACACAATTCATGAAGGACTGTCCAGACCGGTAATCAATCAGAAAACAATGTTTTTAACCAAACAACATATATAGCACGATAAAATGGTCTATTAATATGACGTATCACTGATAGCCAATGCACCAAGTATTGTACATAGAAATGCATTATAAGAAACAAATCATATCCATTTTATCATTCAAACCGAATGGAGTCATAGTATTAAACAACTTGATCCACCAAATTTCATGCTGAGATAACACTTTAGCGTTATCTCTGCCTGCTCTGATCTGCACTAATTCCAAAATGGTAAATCTTAATTGTGCTATGGTATGATGGTATTCTACCCAATGTGAGACAAGATTCGATTTGATATTCTTTGTCCTAATTGTACTTTTATGCTCAGTGATTCTGGTCTTGATCTTACGCTCAGTTTTCCCCACATATGTTAAACCACACAGGCATTTTATGCAGTAGATAAGAAATGAGGAATTGCAATCTCCTGTGTATCTGAGATTAATGAGCTTGCCCGACCGTGAATGGTTAATGGTATTGCCTAACATGACATTGTTGCAGTTGAAACATTTATGCATACCAGATTCTGTGGTCTTACTGAGCACTGTAGAGCATGTTAACATCTCTTTCAAATTTCGGCTCCTGGTGTGCGCAAACAGTGGTGGTTGTTCAAAAAGGCCGTTGAATTCGGGTTCCGACTGGAGGAGTTCCCATCTGGACTTAATAATCCTTTTTATGGCTGCTGATTTGGAGGAATACTTTGACACGAACACCATCCGGTTTTGTGGCGTCTTAGTGTGTGTTGAAAGTAAGTCTCGTCACCGCATGGTGGAAACTCTTGTCACAGCGTCAGACAGAGTTGATGGTGGATACCCTCTCTGCTTAAAATTCAGAATCTGGCTCTCCATAGCTTTAGTCAATGCTTCTTCCGTTGATGCAATCCTCTTAATTCTCAGCAACTGTGAGAACGGGAGATTGTGAAGAAGGCTGGGAGGATGGAAGCTCGAGAATAACAAAAGGTTGTTTCTATCTGTCTGTTTCTTAAAAACAGTAGTATCCAAATTATTAGGTCCTCTTGTAATCAATACATACAAAAAGGACAAACTTGTCTTGCTTATGGTGTGGGTAAATCGAATACGAGGATTCCTTTGGTTTAGTTCTTGGATCTTGAGTTCCAGTTGAGTTTGGGACTTGTTCCATATTAAAAAATATCATCTATGAATCTGCCGTAGAAGACTAAATTCGAATGTCAATCTGCATCTGCGAAGATGTAATCTTGCTCAAATTTAGACACAAAAATGTTTGCGTAAGCCAGTGGTCCAGAAAAGCCCATAGATATTCCACTTATTTGCAAATAAAACTGTTCCTTCCGCTCCAAATAACTGTGTTGTAAACAAAAATTTAGCAGTTCAAGGATGAATACTTTGTTAGCTTCTATCTCAGGGAGCTGGAGCAAAGCACACTCACATGCATCCAAGCCCTCTTGCAATGGTATTGAAGTATATAGAGCTGTTACATCAATGGAACATAACAACCAATCTTCATACTGTTGGGTGTTCGCATTATTGAGTAGTTGAAGAAAATGGGTTGTGTCTTTGATATAACTTTTCCAGTTTTGTACAAAAGATTGCAAAAAGTAATCAACATACTGACCAGCTGGTTCAAAAATTGAGCCACACCCTGACACAATCGGTCTGAATGGCGGATCATATAAGTTTTTATGAACTTTTGGCAGCATATATAATCAAGGACGTCTGGGATATTGAACTTTGAGAAATTTGCTAGTGTTGATGGAAATCCACTTCATTTCCAAGGCCCTATCCAGGATCTGGTCCAATGTCAACATGATTTCATGTGTAGGGTCCCTGTCTGGTTTGACGTACGTATTCATGTCCTGAAGGTGCTCAGTGACTTTTTGTTCATAAAAACTTGTGTCCATCACTACTAGCGGGCCGCCTTTGTCAGCCGTTTGAAACATTAAACGTTGATCCTTGGCAAGTTGGTGTATAATCCGTTCCTCAGTTTTGGACAAATTGGATTTGGTTTTGGATTGTAGGTTCAATTTAGAAATGTCTTGTTTGATCATGGTTTCAAACGTGTCCAACAATTTATGAGACGTTGGTGCCATATAGGTGCTCTGACGTTTAAGCTCTTTGTACTGGTGCTCCGTTTGTGTGGACAAATCCAATGCCGTTGAATCAGACAAAGGCAAAACGTTTGTAAAAAAGTGACGTAGTCGAAGATTTCTCATGAATTTGAATATGGATACTTCAATTTCCAAATCATTAGTTTGGTACGTAGGTACAAATGTTGTCCCTTTGTTCAGTGTGCGTCTTTGTAGTGGAGTCAAGTTGATCGATGAAATGTTAATATTCAAATCTTGGTCTTGCTCCACAGATTGCGTCCATCCTGTTCTTTTTCTTTTCCCTCTCTGTGTTTTTTTGAAACACTTTGATCCGGTGGACGCCCGACTGCTTGGTCATCGGCTAAAAAAGAAACCGACGAAGAAGATGGTGCTTGAGTGTCACGAATGGGTGCTGCAGATGATTGCGAAGTTGTTGCTGCTGATTGTTGACCTATGCTCAACGGGGTTCTGGTTACTTCCATCTCCTGATCCGAAACAATACTTTCTTGGGACGATGTTACTGGGTTTTGTGGCATTTTCCTCCGGGCATACACTTCGGCTCAGGTGTACACCTCATTCAATTTGTAGTCAATTGTGTCCCTGCGGAATTTCCTGAGCTTGCGTTCTTGTATATCTTTCCCGTACGCATCCAATTTGTTGTTCAAATTGTCAGGAGTAATTTTCCAATATTCAGGTTCACACCTGGATGCCAAGTCTGCCTTGATCATTTCTGCTTCTTCTTCTAAATCCCGAATTGTGCGAGAGAGTTCTTCTATTAATAGTAGAATTACATCTAGCGAACACTTGTTTAAAACCGCTTGCCACTTTTCCATAAAGAACTTGTTGAATTGGAACTTGTACAGCAGCGGTTTGATCGGTAATCTTAAACCTCGTGGTATCCTTTGTACCTTATGGTACTGTATCAAAGTTAACGCGTGTAAACGTTGGCTGAGTGCTCTTCTGTTGATGAATTCCAATTGTCTCAATTGTTGTGGTATTGAGCCTCCTTGTATATTGAATGTGGTTGTATCCTGAATTAAAGCATATATATCACTGGCTTGAGCGGATGTGTAAGTGCGGGTGTCTGCTCTATTGTCAGTAATGTTAGAAATGGCTTCAAAAGACATCTTTAAGCTTGGGGTGCTGCTTACTAGAAGTGAAAACACCATAAAAAGACTTCACATATGTTAGAAAAATAGAGCTTAATTCTAGAAATATAACAAGACCAAAACGACAAAAATCCAACAAGTAAAAGTTGAGATATGAATTTTTAGGTTTAAATCTTTTTATTGGGTTAACAGCCAGTGTAGCAATGTGCCATGCGAGAAACATCAGATCATGGGCTACGCAGAGCCTAGGCAGGTGACTTGGCACATAGTACAAACTGAAGGTGTAAGAGAGATATGAATTTTTAAAGAATAAATGTAAAATAGCGCTTAGAAGCAATAAGCGCTTAAATGGAATATCTCGTCGCGCCGGACCGGGGCAACGTCAAAAGTTCATGCTGACCGTGATGGAGCGCAAGCTGGATACAGGGACCCACTTAGGCTCGCTGAACAACAGTACCTCGATCCGGGCTTGTGTCGATGCGAGGTGCAGCCAAAGAGTGCGTCGGTGTCAAGCCATGCAGTGGGCGAGATGCATCGAGATTCCCCACGCAATGGTGGCGATGTGTCGGTTCCGAGTGTGAGGCGCTGGTTCTGAAATCGATACGCGGGTACTGCTCATGCAGCAGGCGATGCATCGATTCTGAAGGCAATGCACTGGGTCCGACTGCAATGTGTCAGCTCCATTCCAGGCTTCGACAAGGATGTGCCGGTTCCGAGCCATGCAAAGGCAAATATGTGCCGTTCCGATGAGAACGCGTGGGTTCTGGTTGTAGCAGCACTTTATACCGACCTCCAAGAGCCCAGGACTGGGTTGGGACCACTTGGCAGGGCAAGACTTGCAGTAAGAAAAATGCTGTAGTGGAATGAGTTGAAGGCTTTAAAGTCCCTCAGACTTAGAACAGGAGGCAAGCCAGCAAGGCCTTGGAGTCACTCTGGGTTAAAGTGATGCAGGTTCGGTCTTTCTCACACAGGAAGGAGAACAGCAGGCAGCAGGGCAGCTCAGCAAGGCACGAGTCCAGCAAATTAGCAGTAAGGCAGAGTGGCATTCCTTCAGCAGCACAGCATTTCTTCTTCCTGGCAGAGTATCCACAGGTCCAGAAGTATACTGAAGTGGTGGTGTCTGAGGTCCAGTATTTATACCCAGTTGTGCCTTTGAAGTGGGGTAGAAGCATCTAGAGGTTTCTCTTTGAAGTCCCCAGGCAACCTGCCCTCTCTGTCCTGGCTCCATACTATCTACATTGGGTATGCAATCCTTTGTGTGGAGGCAGGACACACCCAATTCAGGTGTGAGTGTGAAGCTGTGCCTAGTTCCTCCCTCCCATCACCAAGATGGCCCACCAAGACATGCCAACTTCCTTTGTGTTTGGCTGTCTAGAGGGAATACACAAAGCCCAGCTGTAACCCATCCCATAGTGAACAGAAACAGGCATCAAATTGCTAAAGTAAGTAAATGGCAACTTTCACAAAGTGGTATTTGCTAAACTGTAACTTAAAATCCACTTCGCCATAAGTTGTGATTTTAAATAGTGAGCCTAGAGACACCGAAGTTGAAAAGTCTATCTCTTTCCAATTGGGAATTATAATTAAAAGGTTTCATAAAGTAATCCCGATGTTAACCTGTGGGAGGGATAGGCCTTGCAGTGGTGAAAAACAAATTTGGGAGTTTTTTACTACCAGGGCATGTAACACTTAAGAGTATATGCCATATATTTTAAATACATTACACCCTGCCCGCTGGGTTGTCTGGGGCCTATCTTAGGGGTGACTGAATGTAGAAAAAGGGAAGGTTTAGGCCTGACAAGAGGTTTATCTTGCGAGGGCGAAATGGCAGTGTAACTGCATATACAGACCCTGCAATGGCAGGCCTGAGCCATGGTTAGAGTGCACTAAAGTGAATGGCACACTAGTAGCATTTAATTTACAGGCCCTGGGCATATGTAGTGCACTTTGCTAGGAACTTATAAGTAAATTAAATATGCCTATTGGGGATGAACGAGTGGTAAAGTGCTCAGAGTCCTAAAGCCAACAAAAACGAATTCAGTAAAAACAGGAGGAGGAAGACAAAAAGTTAGGGGATGACCCTGCAGAAAGGGCCATTTCCAACACTTAAATCAAAAATCCCATTGTTATAAATTTCTGGAATTTAGTCGGCCCAGAACACTGCTGCAGGGCACAGACAGGAAGAAACTTAACAAGCATATGCAAACTAAATTAAAAGAATAAAAGTGGAAAAAGAAAAAATGCCCTGTAAAGGAGGTGGTCATGCTTGCAATAAAAAAGTAAATTAAAAAATTGAACACAGCAGCGGGCAGTCACCTTCCATTGGTATTGTACATTGTGTATATACAGTGTAATAACAATCCAACCTTTAAAGGCCTACACACTTTACCATATGATTACATGATAAATATGTCACCCCTACTGCTTATCGTAATTTCTTTATAATAAATAGATCAGAACTTTGGCATATAACGTAACATGTTCCAATGCTCCAATCAATTCTCTAGCCTTTATTATTGGCTTGTCACTGAAACTAATTCAGGGCTACCGTAGTGAGCATAATGTTAACTGTAAGGCATCCATCAAGCACACAGTTAAAATATGATAATATGAGGGCGTGGCCAACCATCATGGCCGTGTGGACGCATTCCATCTAGGCTCCGTGTCAGGCCCCGCTACTGATCTCAGCCCTACATGCAAATGGAGCCTAAACCGACCAAAACGCAATCGGAAGGCATGTAGAATATAACAAACGCCTTCCTGTGCCCCTTCCTCTTCATTGGAGCGAGCGGAATTGAGGATCTCCACTGCTGAGGTAGACCCGGCCTCTTGGGGGAAGATGGCGGCCATGGCTGGAACTCGAGACAGCGTCACGTGATAGAAGTGCGGCCGAACCTACCGATTGAGGTGGAAGTGCAGAGAGGTCTGGCCTCGCCGACGTTGAATAGGGGCAGTTGCACCGGCTGATGGAGAGGGTGACTCCGACACCGCAGCGTTGGTCGAGTGCGATCCACGGGAGCTGCGGTGGAGTTTACGGTGAGAAACGCCCTCCCTGCGGCCCCCCCTGCAGTGACACTTGAGGGGGCCGGGGACCACCCACGGGGGCGGACGACAGCTCCCAGGCGGGGTTTCCTATTCCCCATCCGAGGAGAACGGCTGCTCCGAAGTGACCAGGCCCCGCTGCCTGACCCTAAAATGGCGCCCATGTGAGACACAGTACGGGGGCCTGAACCACTACGTGGGAGAACGACTGAGTGGCTCACACTCTCTGGATAGAGGTCTGCTGCTCCCCCGTCATGGCCACCCATCCGGCCCGTGCACCGGTGCAACACGAAGTTGGGGGTCATGACGGCCTGGATAGAGCTTGCCTCCTCTTAATCTCCTACTAACACCAGCACCCTTGCCTGACTTCGTGCCGGAGGGAGCCCCCTCCTAGGAAGGGAAGGTAACAATTTCAAAAGAGAAGACCACTTCGGGGTGACCGACTGTGGAGCCCTGGGGGTGGCCTGCTACTGCCTATTATAGCCAGCAGTCTCCACTACAGGAGTCTAACGTTTTCTCCTCGAGACAAACCAAGATCAAAGCAGGCCCCTGCAGCGTGTGACATTAAGACACGAAGGAGGCATCGCCACGCTGACTGATTCCCAAGCTCCTATGCCACCGAAAAAGGTGCAAGCGAACAGAGTGTCGAATTACTTCACCCCAGCAGAACCCAGGCTGGGGGGAGTGACGGCTTCCCCCTCTGGAGACTCCATGGTGCTCACAAGGGACAACCTCCTGGTGACACTGCGAGACTTCAAAAAAGAGCTCAGGTAAGATATCAAGGTGGACGTAAATCCCTCCTTCGAATCCTTCGGGGCCGAGGTCAGTGCCTGCCTGGTTTCGCTCCAGGCTGGTGTGGATTCGGTGGGCACCTGGACATTAGACTTAGAAACGAAATGCCAAGATCTTGAAAAAAGGCTGAAGCCAGTGGAGTAGGATACAGCTGCCTTGAAATCCCAGCTTCACTCCGCTCTACTCAAATGTGAAGACTTGGAGAACCGTTCCCGCCGGGACAACATCAGAGTGCGAGTCCTGGAGGGGGGCAGGGAGGGGCCCGACCTGGAGGCATTTATGGTGGGACTCTTCTCCAACATCCTGGGAGATGACCACCCAGAGGTTAAACTGGAACGTGTCCACAGAGTGGGGGCAGCGGCTCCCTGGAGAGAGCAGACGGCTCAGGGACATTCTCGCTAAATTTAGCTCCTTTAAGACCAAGGAACTGATACTACAGAAAGCCAGGAACAGTGAATGCATTCACTTCCAGGGGGCCTCCTGCTCACTCTTTCAGGATGTAGCTCAAGCAACCCTAGCACACCGCACGCAATTTCGACCTATCACTGCTGCACTGGTCGACCGCGTGATCAAATACAAATGGACCTACCCATTTGGCATTGCCTTTATCTTTGAAAACAGACAGTGCTATTTCATGGAGATGGTCGAGGCTGCTGCCCTTCTTGGTCTTGAAGAGGGGGCGGCACCACACGGGGCGCATTCAGCGAAGGATGCCATGGAACGGCTGCTGGAGCAACGACCGCTGAGGACTTGGCAAATGCAAAAGAAAGGAGGCAAGTCCCGGAAACGCTGAGTGCGTTCAGGGCCACATAGCTGCAGGCACCTAGGAGATGATGGTGGATACGCACGACAATCGGTCGAAGGGTTCCCCTATGAACATATGGTACAGAGGTAATGGGAGAGTTGTGGGCAGGATTACTCGTATCTTGGTTGGACCCATGGCTCTTAACTATATGACATTGAATGTCCTGGGGTTAAACTCCCCCAATAAAAGGCAACAACTTTGGAAATTCCTAGATGACCACTACGTTGGTATAATTGCATTGAAGGAGACACACTTGCGGTAGCATGAGGACCACCGGCTTCAACATAAATCATTCCCCTTAATCTACAGATCCTCTGCCTCCACCAAACATAATGGGGTAGCACCACTGTTCCACTCCTCTGTCCACTTCCAATTGCATGACACCAAGACTGACAGGGAAGGGAGACTACTGATGGTCAAGGGCATCCTTCGGGGCCGCCCTTGTACCATAGCCACAATATATGCCACCCAACAAGGGTCAGTCGGAGTTCCTCCTTAAGGTGCTCACAATGCTCGAAGGGTTCGCTGTTGGGGACATAATATTAATGGGTGACTTCAACCTCATTTGGGATGCCTCATTGGACACCACTCACCCACACAGGTCCTCCACAGGGGTCTTTACCACGGCAGTTAAATCTGCACTACACCGGATAGGCGTTCTAGACATTTGGAGGTCCTTGAACCCTACAATGCAATACTTCACCTTTTTCTCACATTCCCATAGGTCTTACTCTAGAATAGATCATATATTCCTCAGCCAGCAACTACAACTACAACAGTAACCATGCCAAAAATGTACCTGATAAGTATTTCAGATAATGCCTCCCTTGAGGCGTCACTTGACTGGTCTGCTCCTCGTTTGGGGTACCGGAGGAGGTACTTCCCCAATATACTCAGCAGGGACCGTCTCTTCCGAGATGAACTCAGAAAGACAATAAAGGACTTTTTCTCGACCAATGACCCCAGGAAGACCTTGCACCTTAACGGATGCATTTAAAGCAGTGATATGAGGCAAATGTACATCACTAGCCACTACACTGCACCAGCAGCAGACCAAGGAAAGACAAGCACTTGAGGAGAGACGCTTGCAGGCTGAGGGAGCTCACAAGTCCTCACACACCCTCGCTACACAGAGGAAGGCCCTTGTCCTATCGTCGCTTGCCCTGCTCAATCAACACTACCACTTCATAAAAAGTGCAAGCACTCTTTCGAGGTGGTCATTTCGAAAGGAATTTATATTGACACAGACATGTCCTATCGTCTATTGCCCTGCTAAATAAACACTACCACTTCACAAGAGGTGCGAGCACTCTTTCGAGGCGGCCATTTCAGAAGAAATTGGGTTTTTCCCTATTCCAGAACACAAACAAGTAGATCCAAGCCCACCAGCCCCACCACCACCACTGCTCTCCCCACCACACTTTGTCTACTCGGACCCCTCTCGATCCAGTGCCTCCATATCATGATCGAGACCAACAGAACAACAAGAAAACACTTGACATTACAACATGGTGAATGTTCATGATGACTTCTCTGGAATCACGCTCAGTCAAGGCTTCCCCACCTAACACCTCTACATACCACGCAGTTGAAGCAGTAACAGTAGCACATCAAATAGTTCAGCTGCAAGTGAAAGAGGATGAGAATGAGTTCGTCATAGAGTCCCTTTAAAAGCAGTTAGGAGTACTCAGTTCTTGCCTGTGCTCAAGACTATGTTAACTTTAAGGAGCCTCTCAAAGCGAGTGTGGTAGCACCAAGATATGAAAGGAAATTGAAGCATGTACCTATCTCCAGCCTCAGTTATTTCCATGCTAACTCATTGGTTGTCAACATCACCTGGAAAAGAGCATGGTTAAGGGTCCACCTCTCCACCCCATGCCAAGCAGAGCACGAACATTTACGCCACTTAGAATGTGGACAGCAATGCAGTGGCATTCGTTGAATTCCATGGCCGTTCTTGTTATGATTGGGACCAGTGGGTGGATATAATGCAACATTTCCCTGAAGCATACACAAAGAGAGCACAGGAAATAGTTCAGTAAGCCAAGTCAACATGATTAGCCGTTTATGACTATGCTTGGCTTGGAATTTCAGGCTTCTGATCAAATGTTCAGCAACAGTTCATAGGCCTACCTTTCTATGGCCAGTACCTGTTTGTAACAAAAGTAGAAGAGATGCTTTAGAAAATAAAAAAGACACTAAAGCCTTGGAGTCCTTCAGCAGCAGAAGGCAGGATGCAGGCATGCCCATCACCAAAGGAACAGCCTAGTAAATCCAGGTAACACTAGCAGCAGCAAGTCCCTTAAAGAGGGGCAGTAGTCAGGCAAGCATGGACAGTACTCCAGAGTAATTTTTCGTGACAACAGCTTCAGCATTGGCAGAGGTGCTCAAGATAGAGGCACCTATGTCACCAACAGTGACCTTTCTTTAATTTCTCCTGGACCACCAAGACCTGTCAAGGGAAGACTGGAATTATGCCATACTAATTTGGAGTTCAGAACTTCTTATCAGTAGATGCTGTCCACCATCGCCCACAGCTGTCTAGAATTTCACACCACCCTTCTGTATCACTTGCCCGGCTTTCATAAAATCAACAGGTAACAAACACAGAAAAGGCCAAGGAGTATTTAAAGACCAGCAAGTATAAAGTCCCAACATCGATTCCAAATAAAAAAAAAATACCCTGATCTGTCCACTGATATGACAAAAGGGTGATGTCTCTGACATGGTAAAAAGAAGACATGTTTCTTTAGAATGAGAACTCTCACCCACCCTTAGGTGTCATGCTTCATCATAGAGTCCCTCCTCACACCGCAGCAACCTGATGTGGCGTGAGCTACTACTCCTAAAATAGAAGGAGCTCTTTAGATCTTCAAAAGCCCTATGTGAATCATAGGTGTGGGTGACTGTTGGCAGTGGCAAGGCCGGGCTAGCTGTTGAAATTTGCTTGTCCAGTCTGCAATGATGAACTTGAAGATGGGTTTCACATTGGTCACACTCAAGGGACACAACAAGTGCAGTAATTCCTGAGGTGACCCTCTAATTTACATGCCCTGGGTACCATATATTAGAAGCTTACAAATTGGCTTATGGCAATCTAGTAGAAGTAACCTCGACTTACACGTTTGGGGGCAGCGCACTGGCTCTGAGGTCGGTTTAGCAGGCCTCAGTGCACTTTTGAGTAAAAAAACCCACAGCATCAGTCAGAAAACTTGGGGTGACCATACAAAAATAGGCATTTCCTTACATCTATCTTTCCACTGCTTACAATCAGGTTGTGAAGTTTTCAAGACCTCTTTTCCCATGATTTGAATATAGTGTCATTCTATGTGGGTGTGACAGGTTTACATTCATTTTTTAAGGATGGTTAACGTGTAACATTGAGGTGGTGAGTGCTCAGCCATGTTGACCACTAAAGGTGGTAGGGGTTGTATCTAATGTGTACTGTTGGAGAAGTGGAAGTATAACCTGATCTAGATGTGCTATTGAGGTGTCAAATGCTTAGTAAACTGGATGGTTTGGAGCCATTTTGTGGCACAAGTTGTGTGTAATGTATACTATTGTAAGGCTAAGAGTGAAAAGTGAAACTTGATCTAAATGTTTTATGTGGCATTGAGGGGGCAAGAGCTTAGCCAACTATGGGGCATATTCTCAAGAACGTGTGATAACCATCGCAAAAGTTACTTAACGCAACCTCCAACATCGCAGTCTATCGCGGGAAATTTACGCCTTGCTAAACAAGTATTCACAACGCGGCGGTACCATGCGATAGTCACCAGATAACGCGTCAAATGGCCGCGTAAAAATCAACGCCACGCTGCAGAAATGCGAAACACGAACGCAAAAAAAGCTGCGATGAGGCCAATCGCGATACAAAAAGCAGCGAAAACCAGTGGCAGGCCTGCAAATCCCACACGTATGGCGGGAAAATGCACTATAGAAGCAACAAAAACAACACACCAGAAACAATCCAAAGTGCGTAGCAACATGGATGCACCCTGACCGACGCAGAGGCCAACGCGAACCCCACAAGCCCCACAGACCACCAGCAAGGACCAACTGGGTCGGGGAAGGCCAAGGAGAAGAGGGAGAGGAAGACGGGGTGCAGTCCGTAGGAAAACAAGACCAGCATCACGGAAGTGACAGAACACTACCAGCAACTGACCCACAATCAGACTACCTTGAATGCAGCCGGAGTGTCAAGGAGGCCAATGGAGGAGGTCAAGAGGCGCTGGCATGACGTGAAAACCTAAACCAGGTCCCAAGCCGCTGCCAACAGGAAGGCAGCAACGGCGACAGGAGGTGGGAGTCCTGCTTCTGTGTAGGAGGAAAAGTCTGTACAAATGGCAATTTTGGTCACTGTGAGGACTTAAAAAGTGGTTATTCAACATGAAGCATGATCCAATTGACATTTTGAATCATTTTTATACAGTCCAAAAATCAATTTTCTGATGAAAAACGATGACCCCAGACCTGTCGAACTTTCTCCAGATGGTCAGTAATGGTGATTTTTTAATGTTTAATCTCTTAACTGTAAATAACTATTGCATGTGAATTATCACTTTTGGAACTAAAATAAGTGTGTTTAGAGTCATTTTCCTGCCCGAAATCGGTCAAAATAGAAGCTTCTGAGTAGGAGGAAAAGTCTGTAAAAATGGCAATTTTGGTCACTTTAAGGCCTTAAAAAGTGGTTATTCAACATGAGGCACGATCCAATTGACATTTTAAATAATTTTTTGTACAGTCCAAAAAATCAATTTTCTGATGAAAAACGATGACCCCGGACCTGTCGAACTTTCTCCAGATGGTCAGTAATGGTGATTTTTTAATGTTTAATCTTTTGACTGTAAATAACTATTGCATGTGAATTATCACTTTTGGAACTAAAATAAGTGTTTAGAGTCATTTTCCTGGCCGAAATCGGTCAAAATAGAAGCTTCTGAGTAGGAGGAAAAGTCTGTAAAAATGGCAATTTTGGTCACTGTGAGGCCTTAAAAAGTGGTTATTCAACATGAGGCACGATCCAATTGACATTTTGAATCATTTTTTGTATAGTCCCAAAAATTAATTTTCTGATGAAAAACGATGACCCCGGACCTGTCGAACTTTCTCCAGATGGTCAGTAATGGTGATTTTTTAATGTTTAATCTTTTGACTGTAAATAACTATTGCATGTGAATTATCACTTTTGGAACTAAAATAAGTGTGTTTAGAGTCATTTTCCTGTCCGAAATCGGTCAAAATAGAAGCTTCTGAGTAGGAGGAAAAGTCTGTAAAAATGGCAATTTTGGTCACTGTGAGGCCTTAAAAAGTGGTTATTCAACATGAGGCACGATCCAATTGACATTTTGAATCATTTTTTGTACATTCCAAAAAATCAATTTTCTGATGAAAAACGATGACCCCGGACCTGTCAAACTTTCTCCAGATGGTCAGTAATGGTGATTTTTTAATGTTTAATCTTTTGACTGTAAATAACTATTGCATGTGAATTATCACTTTTGGAACTAAAATAAGTGTTTAGAGTCACTTTCCTGCCCGAAATCGGTCAAAATAGAAGCTTCTGAGTAGGAGGAAAAGTCTATAAAAATGGCAATTTTGGTCACTGTGAGGCCTTAACCCGTTTGCTGCTTCGAACGTTCCGCGCCAGCGCGGAACGTTCTATTAAGCGGGCGGGGCCGCGTCGGCCAACGGACGTGCGCAGCACTACGGAGGTAGTGCTCGCGACGGCCGTTGGCCGACGGGCGCACGGAAAGGGTTAAAAAGTGGTTATTCAACATGAGGCACGATCCAATTGACATTTTGAATCATTTTTTGTACAGTCCAAAAAATCAATTTTCTGATGAAAAACGATGACCCCGGACCTGTCAAACTTTCTCCAGATGGTCAGTAATGGTGATTTTTTAATGTTAAATCTTTTGACTGTAAATAACTATTGCATGTGAATTATCACTTTTGGAACTAAAATAAGTGTGTTTAGAGTCATTTTCCTGTCCGAAATCGGTCAAAATAGAAGCTTCTGAGTAGGAGGAAAAGTCTGTAAAAATGGCAATTTTGGTCACTGTAAGGCCTTAAAAAGTCGTTATTCAACATGAGGCACGATCCAATTGACATTTTGAATCATTTTTTGTACAGTCCAAAAAATCAATTTTCTGATGAAAAACGATGACCCCGGACCTGTCGAACTTTCTCCAGATGGTCAGTAATGGTGATTTTTTAATGTTTAATCTTTTGACTGTAAATAACGATTGCATGTGAATTATCACTTTTGGAACTAAAATAAGTGTGTTTAGAGTCATTTTCCTGTCCGAAATCGGTCAAAATGGAAGCTTCTGAGTAGGAGGAAAAGTCTGTAAAAATGGCAATTTTGGTCACTGTGAGGCCTTTAAAAGTGGTTATTCAACATGAGGCATGATCCAATTGACATTTTGAATCATTTTTTGTACAGTCCAAAAAATCTATTTTCTGATGAAAAACGATGACCCCGGACCTGTCGAACTTTCTCCAGATGGTCAGTAATGGTGATTTTTTAATGTTTAATCTTTTAACTGTAAATAACTATTGCATGTGAATTATCACTTTTGGAACTAAAATAAGTGTGTTTAGAGTCATTTTCCTGCCCGAAATCGGTCAAAATAGAAGCTTCTGAGTAGGAGGAAAAGTCTGTAAAAATGGCAATTTTGGTCACTGTGAGGCCTTAAAAAGTGGTTATTCAACATGAGGCACGATCCAATTGACATTTTGAATCCTTTTTGTACAGTCCAAAAAATCAATTTTCTGATGAAAAACGATGACCCCGACCTGTCGAACTTTCTCCAGATGGTCAGGAATGGTGATTTTTTAATGTTTAAGCTTTTCCCTGTAAATAACTATTGCATATGAATTATCACTTTTGGAACTAAAATAAGTGTGTTTAGAGTCATTTTCCTGCCCGAAATCGGTCAAAATAGAAACTTCTGAGTAGGAGGAAAGGTCTATAAAAATGGCAATTTTGGTCACTGTGAGGCTTTAAAAAGTGGTTATTCAACATGAGGCACAATCCAATTGACATTTTGAATCATTTTTTGTACAGTCCAAAAAATCAATTTTCTGATGAAAAACGATGACCCCGGACCTGTCGAACTTTATCCACATGGTCATAAATGGTGATTTTTAAATCTTTAATCTTTTGACTGTATATAACTATTGCATGTGAATTATCACTTTTGGAACCAAAATAACTGTGTTTAGAGTCATTTTCCTGCCCAAAATCAGTCAAAATAGAAGCTTCTGAGTAGGAGGAAAAGTCTGTAAAAATGGCAATTTTGGTCACTGTGAGACTTTAAAAAGTGGTTATACAACATGAGGCACGATCCAATTGACATTTTGAATCATTTTTTGTACAGTCCAAAAAACTCAATTTTCTGATGAAAAACGATGACCCCGGACCTGTCGAACTTTATCCACATGGTCATGAATGGTGATTTTTTAATGTTTAATCTATTGACTGTAAATAACTATTTCATGTGAACTATCACTTTTGGAACTAAAATAAGTGTGTTTAGAGTCATTTTCCTGCCCAAAATCGGTCAAAATAGAAGCTTCTGAGTAGGAGGAAAGGTCTATAAAAATGGCAATTTTGGTCACTGTGAGGCTTTAAAAAGTGGTTATTCAACATGAGGCACAATCCAATTGACATTTTGAATCATTTTTTGTGCAGTCCAAAAAATCAATTTTCTGATGAAAAAACGGTGATCCCGGACCTGTCGAACTTTCTCCACATGGTCATGAATGGTGATTTTTTAATGTTTAATCTATTGACTATAAATAACTATTGCAAGCAATACAAACCTGAATGAAGTACA
>CAWUFW010029713.1:0-18534 GCA_963921515.1 Calotriton arnoldi
TTGTTTCCGTCCGGCTCGGTCGTTCGTTTTGTATTCCGTCCGAGTCGGTCGAGTTTCACATGCATTTCATCGTACTACCCGGGTCGGACGGCGCCGGTTCGTGTCGGTCGGAATAAATTCCTGCACCGAGTCGGTCGGTACGTTTTCCGGCCCGAATCGGAATCGACCCCTTAGTGTTACATCACAGCCGCAAGATTCTGTGGGCCCACGTGGACTACTGCCCTCGGCCTACGCTGCACTCGAGTAGGTCACAGAATTGGAACTGAACATCGATTATTCAAAGGCAGAGTGCGAATCATTGCACGCAAGGAGAGGCATAAGAGGATGACGCGTTGCATTTGGGAGGAAAAAAGGATCATCATTACGGAGGTGTTCAAACACTACCGACAACTGCCCTGATGTCACTAACTCTGTGCATCGCGAGCCTACGACACGTGGCTGTGGCCCACTGCTGACCGCTGCCTCCGGCCTACACTGCGGTCCAGTAGGTCACAGAGTCTTGAATTGTCAATGCCGGAGTTCATATCAGTGTACCGGCTTCATCGCAGACTGCATCCACCCTCAGCCCCGGTGCCATTAAGTCTGTTCCCCGACATTTATGGACACTCTCTGGTCGTACATTGGTGGCGTTTGAGTCGATGGACTAGGGGGTAGTTTTCATCCTCATGCAGCTGATACCGAATTGGTGGTGGCAACGAGGCAGTTGCTTTCCACTCCTCCATTTGCTGCTTCCGGATAGCTTCTGCCCTCTGCATCATGCCCTGGAAGAACACCTTCCACTGTCCCCCGAAACACTCCGCGACATTCACCTCCGACATCGACGAGGACCCGCTCAGTCTGCGTGGCCCTACCTCATTGGACCGCAAGTCACCGTCCCGTGGCGGTGTGCCTGTGCCTGCCGATGTGCACCCGTGGCCACTAACTCTGTGCAGCTCAAGTCCGGGACCCTGTCTGAATGGATATTGGATGACCTCTGTGACGGTGGTCTTGGGGTCATAGATGCCATGTGCATGTGTCCCTGCGCTGTCCGCTGCCTCCAGCCTCAACTGCAGACCACCAGGGCTCACACATCAAATCGAGTCCTGACCGGCCCGGACGTCGCATCACCGCAGGAGGCACACGCCACCATCGCCAGGGCCAACTCCAACAACCATCTGCCAGAGTCGAGACAGTGGTACTGGCAGACTGACGGAGTTGCTCAGACCTGTCGTGGATGCCATCATCTGCCTGATCCCCTGCTCAGCACTAAAGGTGCCACTGACTCAGTGCACCGCAACCAATGGACCGTTACTGATTGAGTTTTGTGATGTGGAGATGTTGCTCAGCAATGTCACCTCAGGCAGTGTGGGAGACCTGGGACATTGATGAGGAAGTTGCTGCAGGTCTAACACACCCCACTGCATCTGCATCAGGAATATCCCGAATGGACACAATCCAAGTTATTTTCATCACATGAGCGCGCACAGCTCTAGTGCCCCAACCTCAGTGCACTGCAACTCACGGACACTTCTGTTTGTATGTTGGGTGTCCTCTGTACTTGCTCCGGCTCCCTCCATGTTGCTCAGCAGTTGACTCTGTTATGCATGTGTCTTCTGTTTCCATTGCACTGGTGTCCACTGTTCAAGTTGTTGCCAGCACCGAGCACTCCTTGCGGGCTGGCTTATGCTCACCCCACACACATCCAGCACAGGCGTCACTGTACATGTGGCCCTGCCAATAAAGGGGCCGGGCGCATGTGCCCGTAGCCAGTTCAACATGATATCTGCGTGTGTCTCTATGGCAGTGTGGGTCTCCTTTGTGGGGTGTAGGTGGTCCCTGAAGGGTAATTGACACCCACGTATGTGATCTAGTTCGCCTTCCATGGGTTCGGACCACACCTGCACAAGTTCGCCCACCTCCTTTTGGCATTCTGACACCTGGCATTGGAGTGCCATGTGTGGGTCGGTGAAGTGTTGTGGGCCAGCCGTGCTTGCGTGTGCTTCATGCTGTGTGGTCTGTTGCAGGGGCTGGGTTCTCCTCTATGTGGCTTGTCTGCCCTGGTCCTGGTGGTGGGTTGCGTGGGATGTCCATGGGCTGTTGTAGGGCGTCGGTGTCGAAGGTGTGGTGGTCGTCTCCGGCATCACTGATGGGTTGTCTGGTCTGACCTGCTGGAGGTGTTGTTTGTTCCTCTGCAATGTGTAGGGGAGATGCATGTTGACATTGTGTTGACATTTATGTTGGTGCATTGTTCTTGTAGACATGCAGACTGTGTGACAATGTACATTGTGACTGTTTGGGCGGTGCTGGCAATTTGAGGGGGGACAGTGGACATTTGGACTACATGACTGTTGTGAGGTTGTACCCGTACATATGCATCTCACAGTTCCCTGCTCTGTCAGATGTGATTGGCCTGTTTCTGCGCATGGGCGGACCCAGTTGTGTCCCCTGTTCTGCAGTGTCGGTGTTGCACTTTGTGCCACATTGTCATGGGATGTGCTGTGATTGCCATGTCGTGTGCTGCAGTGTGCCACCGGGATGGGGGACATGACCCTGGGTTATTGTGGGTGTGCAGTGTGCTACAAGTCGTTGTGCATGTGTGCCATTGTGCACATCTCCCCCTGTCCCCCCAGGACCTGTTCGTTACTCACCCTGTTGTTGTTGTGTCAGGTTCTCTCGAGCTGTGTCCGTACTCCCACCTCCTTGCACCGTCTCCATACTGATGGCTGGCCTCCATTTCCTCCAGCTCCTACTGTGGCGCAGGACTCCCACCTCCTGTCGCCGTAGCTGCCTTCCTGTTGGCAGCGGCTTTGGGCCTGGTTTAGGTTTTCATGTCATGCCAGCGCCTCTTGGCCTCCTCCATTGGCCTCCTCGGCACTCCGGCTGCATTCAAGGTGGTCTGAATGTGGGTCAGTTGCTGGTAGTGTTCTGTCACATCCGTGACGCTGGTCTTGTTTTCCTACGGACTGCACCCCATCTTCCTCTCCCTCGTCTCCTTGGCCTTCCCCGGCCCCGTTGGTCCTTGCTGGTGGTCTGTGGGGCTTGTGGGGTTCGCGTTGCCCTCTGCGCTGGGTCAGGGTGCATCCATGTTGCTACGCACTTTGGATTGTTTCTGATGTGTTGTTTTTGTTGCTTCTATGGTGCATTTTCCCGCCAGACTTGTGGGATTTACAGGCCTGCCGCTGGTTTTCGCTGCTTTTTGTATCGCGCTTGGCCTCATCGCAGCTTTTTTTGCATTCGTGTTTCGCATTTTTGAGGCGTGGCGTTGATTTTAACGCGGACAGTTGTCGGGTTATCTGGGGACTATCGCATAATAGCGCCGTGTTGTGAATACTTAGTTAACACGGTGTAAATTTCCCGCGATGGACTGCGATGTTGAAGGTTGCGTTAAGTAACTTTTGCGATGGTTATCACACGTTCTTGAGAATATGCCCCATAGAAGTTACAAATTGCCATTCTGGTTTGTTTATGTGCAGGAAGGAACACCTTCCTGCACACAAACAATCATTCCCTCAATGCAAGCACTCTTGCACTATGGTCCAAGGGTGCCTGCGGTAGTGCTAGTCAGATGATTTCAGCGCCAGTGCTAGGGAAAACGCAGGTTATGCACCGTATTGTTGTAAATACGGTGCATCCCTGCGTTTTCAGAATGGTGGAGCACAGCGTTAGCTATTTTGACTTAACATAGCGCTCCACCATTCTTTTGTAAATATGCCCCTAAGTGAATGTTGGCCACGAAGACCCAATGGGGGGGAGACACAAGTGGGGGAAATGACCGGGGACTTCATGAAGCGTGCAAGCAGAGGTATAAGGGAGAGCCACAGTAGATGCAATCAGCTACGGTATGGGTGCCAGGGCCAGGCCTATTAGGAGGTACAGCCCCTCTCCAGGAGATAGATGGTCAACAGCGGTTAGGGGGCGCCTAAAGGAAAGCGAGTCAGGCCCCACCCAGCCATACCCAGACAAGGGGACCAGAGGGCAACAAGCCCAACCATGAGGAAAAAAGGGGGGAAACTAGAACCAAAATGAAAAGGAGGGTTGATCCTCCAGTTACGCAGCACCAGTAAGCATGCAAAAAATCTATGGGGGAAGAGACCATCCGGGGGGACTCGTAGGCGGGGTGGCCCGTGAGGAGGGAAGGGAAAACCCCCTACCCCGTCAATGCCTATTGGCGTCCATGGTTCCACCTCAGTGTCAAGGAAGGCTGTCAATTAAACAGGTGGTGAACTTGGAGCTGAGGGGGCAGGAAGCACAGGCATTCCATTCTAGACATATAATCAATAACAGGCTGCCGGAGGCGAGTACGTTTCTTGTCAGAGAACATTATCTTGTGTGACATTTGTTTCATAGCCAAAGTATGCCATATCCGAGTGAACCAGGCCTCCACTGAGGAAGCAGATGAGGTTTTCCAGACCAATGCTATGGTGCTTTGGTTCTCCAGTCATGTGGCAGACAAGGTATCAGTCTGCATGGGTAGCTGCCTCGAGTGTGACCGGTGGAACCCCTAGGATGATTGTGCAGTAATTCAATGGTATGGTAAAAGCCCACAATGCTCTTAGTGTGCCCCAGGATTTCCTTCCAAAACATAGTGATGGAGGGACATGACCACTGCATGTGCTGGAAGTCACCAACATGCGTGCCACACCTCCAACAGGTATCTGCAGTTGCAGGGAACATGGTGTGTGAGCATGCAGGTGTGTAATATCATTGTAGCATTGGTGTAGCCAATAGAATTAAATTCAAGACCTTGACCCTTGCCTTTCGGGCTTCCCATGGTACGTGTCCTTCGTATCTAAAACAGAGACTGGGTGTTTACACGCAGACACGTGCTCTGAGATCTAACACCCAGAAATTACTCTGCACTCCACGAGTGAAGAAATCCCGACTGGGTGGCAGATCTTTCATGTTTGGGGCGTCCAAATTATGGAATTCTCTTCCGAATTCCTTGCGTCAGATCTCGTCTGAGTTACAATTCAAGAAGGCAGTTAAAACATGGCTTTTTAACCTGGCCTAATCGGCTGCTTACCGCGCGCGTGTTACATGTCACTTTAGCGCCGGGACACCTCCTTGGAGGTAGCTGTTCGCGCTCAACAAATGTCGGTATTATTATTATTATTATAGGCTGATTCTTGTTGGGAGAGGCTCCTTTGGGTCTTGGGAAACTTGCGCCACAGAAGTTCCTTCAGTTTCTGGGAGATGACCAGAGTACTATCTTGTCCCATTTAGTCTGATAAGGATGGCAGGGGAGCATGTGGGACTGCTGGAGAACACTATGTTTTGGAGATGAGACCCTTAAAACCTGCAAAGTCACGGACCAGTGTTTCGAAGGAGCTAAAAGACTGGGTGGCACCTCCAGTGTTGGGGAGGGATAGAGCCCAGTGACAAAACTGTAAATACTGATGGTGAGATTTATCAGGGACAGCGAACTTGGGTTCACACTACTCGAAGGGCTTGATGGCCAACCTGTGGAATAGGTCCTGCAAGGGTCTACAGTCCCACTTCCCACTCTTGAAAAGAGCCTGGCGTGAGAGCAGGTGTAAAGTCTGGAGTGCTGGCTATTGGGTTATTCAGAGAGGGAAAGGAGGTGAGGCCTCTCCCGATCGCCAGTCTGTCCCAGATCTCCAGGACCGTGTGGCTCCGGGTCACCATGTATGCACTGTGGGGGCGATGTTGTCGCAGGAGCCAGGCCAAGTCCCACAGTGGTCTACTGGCCACTACCCGGTCCATATGCAGCCAGTGCTTTTCGCTTTCCCTGACCTCCCACTTGGACACTAAGCGCAGATGAGCAGCGCAATAGTAATTTAAAAGATTGCGGAATGCGAGCCCCCCGCGGTTCCGAGGCAGCATCAATAAGGTGTTTGAAATGCAGGGCTGCTTTCCCTTCCAGATAAAGGATCAAAGATCCTCCTTCATAGATTTGATGTTGTCGGCTGAGATAGGCATATGGAGGGACTGGAAGAGATATAGCAATCGCGGGAGGACATTCATTTCCTTAACGTTTACACAACCCAACCAGGAAATATGAAGGGGCTTGCATCTCCGAAGGTACTCCAAGATAGTCCTGCAAAGTGTCGGCCGATTGGCTCATGAACAAGTCTGCAGGGAAGAAGTAATAGTAAGGCAGAGGTATTTTATAGAGCGGGTCACCCACTGGAAAGGAACAAGCTCCGTCAGGCGCAGGACCTGCTACAATGGGATTGTCAAGTTTAGTATGTGAGATTTGGTCATGTTAATTTAGATGAACTGGATTATGAAGAATGCACAAGATACTCAAAAGGTTCTGAGTGAAAATTGTTTTCAGTCAAGGTAAGAGCATTGACATGGCTTTTCATATGTCTGGCACAATCTCACTGGTACCTGCTCACTTTTTCTGGTGACAAAAGGCCTGTTACTAACCAAACCAACCAAAGTTGTGTTAAAAGATGCAGCCCATATTTTCTCTCCCACAGGGCTGACACACTGTTGGGTGCCATGTGCCAATGCATAAACCCTTGTGCCATAGTGCAAAGGTGTGTGTGTTCTCTAAGGCAGAGGTTTTGTGGCGGAAAAGGACCCTTCCAGAACAAACACTATCCTTATCACTTGTCCTGCTTTGAGTGAGTGCTGTACAATGCAGCACACATACTCGAGGAAGCATTGGTTTTGGCGCAAATCCCTGTCTACTATTGTTAGCATATAAGGATTTGCAAAGCATTAGTAAATCCTGGCCATGATGTCTACAAAACATGGCAAGCTCTAAATTGCATGACAAATCTGGTTGCAGACTCTGTGTTGTGTAAAACGCAATGTATGTAGAACATTTGGACTTACCCCCTCGTTATGTCAGAGATGATTGCTTAGATATCAGACATAATGCCTCAAACATTTTATTCTGTTATACTCTTTATTGGCCCTACATCTGTTGCAGCCTCCCTCACCCTGGCATATTCCTGTGCGGCGTTTACTATGTGCTTGTAAAGAAAACCTACACAGATATTCTTATAGAACTTAATGATATGGTACACTTCATGGGCATTTATAAATAGTAATGTTTAGTATAAGAGTAGTGCTGCGCACATACATATTTGTGGGGGGTGAGGGTAATGTGTACTGGTAACATCTCTGACTGCCACCCAATTGATGGAAGGTAGCCCCCATGACATAGTGCCCGATGGGCTGGTATGACAGAACAGTGCTTGGGCTGGGTATTTTTTTAGCAGCTGTTGGCCAGTTTCATGGTCAGTTCGGCGACTTTTTACTGTTGATTTCAGTGCGATTACCAATTTTTTAGCTTTTGCTTTGCTAATGGGGCCACGTTTATTTTGGTGCTCAGGCCTAGTTTTTGTCTTAGTCCAACCCTGATCAATGGAGGACATGTAAGAGAGACAACTATGTGGCTTTTTGGTCATCTTCTCTATGATAGGTTGTGTATTCCTCACTACTGGCTGGCATGCTCACACTCTCTGGCGACTTGTGGCACAACCACAGTTACAACACCATTAGAATGGAGAAGAAAAACTGCAAGAAAGAAATAACAAGTTAGCAGGCCTTCTATACATATACACCCAGAATTTGGAACAATATTCCTTTTGTCTTTCTGGACTGCCCACCTTTACTCCAATTTTAGAAGCTGAAGGCACACCTCTTTAAAGAACAGTGCATCACAGTTAAGTAACAGTGCACTTCAGCTCTCATAGAATAGCTACCCCTCCTGTCATACGGTTCTCACCAATTCAGTAAGACTGTGCATTTGAGCAACTTAAGCATCAAAACTATGGGGACCGAGTCCTCTCATACCACCAGAATATGTTGCCCTAGTTTCTGGCTAGCTCACAGTGCACCATCTGGGTCCCCAAACCTTACACTGTACCTGATGGTGTCTGCAACCTCAGAACATGACAACCCTAATTCCCCCAATGAAATCGTGGATACAGATCTACACTTTCAGCGTACCCAAAGGAAAGCACAAGAAATACACAAATTGGCTTTTCAAACATTTATTGAAGTAACTGGATTCTTGTATAAAATACATGTGCTGCAATTATTAGCAGAAGAAAACAAAGCATAGTAACCAGAATGACCAGAATGGTTAAGAAGATAGAGAATTCAACCATTATAATTATTTATTGACTATATGGATGCATATCATTGTATTCCTACCTAGCACTGCCTATCCTAAAGAGCATAGGTTGGATGCGATTCTGCCAGATACCTTAGAGTGGTCTAACTCCCCATTTACCTGCGTGCGTGTGTCACCTGGTAGCCAGTCTTGGTATACAGCAGGCCATCGTCCCTCTCAGGATAGTGATGGGATTCAACTGGGCTAGAATTCAGGCACAGGGCAACCACAACAATCAATCAAAATGCTCCTCTGCCGAACAAAGGCTTGATGTAGTTTATATAATAAAACAGGACCCATTTGTTCTGTGCCTGAGTTCCGGTCCAGCTGTCATTGTTGATTCTACCCACCCAGAGCTGTTGCTGAACAGACAACAACAAACAAGGACAGTTTGCGCAGTGCACTCTGTCCTTGGGCAGAATGTTCTAAGTAATGGTAATGTGCCTATGAAGAAATTTATTTGTAAGCACACCTTTTCTGAGTACACTATCTTGTACGGGTGCAAAAGTAAATGTGTGCTAAAAGTCATTGTTAAAAAAGATGTTGACTTTAAACGTAAACATGTAAAATGGAAATGTTTGTGTACTGGGCCTCCTAACCTCATGGCACCCACTCCTTGTCTGTAAGGTGACTAAAAAGCTTCATATTAAACCTAAAAATATACTAAAATCAAAGTTTAAACTGTTCATGAATCCTAAAAGTTTAAAGCATGAAGAAAGCCAAATGGCATTAAAAGGCAATTTAAAAAATACACAATTAATATCTGCATAATAAAGAAATCTATTTTTGCATTAAAACGTTGCCAAATAACTACATGAATGTTTAAATGTTCCCAGAGTCAGAAGAAACAAAGGGGCATATTAGCAAGACCCACGTTAAAATTATCGCCGTTTAGCGGCAGGAAACTGCCGCTAAAACGGCGATAATGGGCTTGCTAATATGCGTTATAGAATTCCAATAGAAGCTCAGGTTAGATGTGCAGGACATCTAACCTGGGCTTCTATTGAATTCCATAATGCATATTAGCAAGCCCATTATCGCCGTTTTAGCGGCAGTTTCCTGCCGCTAAAACGGCGATAATTTTAACGTGGGTCTTGCTAATATGCCCCAAAGTTGTTTCCAGCTTCCGCAGACAATGTTTCCCTTGGCACCTAAATCACAAGTCCCAAAGAACAAATTGTCTAACCCAATCAGCAGTCACTGAAGGTGTGACTGACAGCCAGTAGTGCATCCGAAAAGGAAGAGCCAGAATCTGAAAATCAAGGAGCCGAGGCATCCAGAGAAGGCTCATAATATGCATTTTACAGCAATCTCACAGGACATCTTTGCAAATGGATTCTTAATGGACCCATCAGCAATTCCACATCCATAGATTGGACCAATTGCATTCCAAGTCATATATCCAAGGCACACTCGAAAGTGCACAGCAAACATTGGAACACAGGCTGTACAGGTCGAAAGGACAAAGACCAGTTGTCATTTAGTTCCTGAAGTAAGGGCATGCCAAAATACTACATCATGTGTTCACGACACACTAGCACATGTGGTAGTGCCATTCCCATTTGGCCGGGTGGCGGAACATCCATTGCTGAGCAGCAAAAATAGAAACAGGATCACGATGATCAGAAATAGAACAAACAGTATGTCTCCAAGAACTCTGCAAACCAGGGAGTGTATGAATGATGGAATCACTCTGAAGACAAAAAAAAGTACTACTCCCGCAGTATCAGAAGCATTAAATTGTGGTGCACCAGTTCTCTGAAGTGTTGTGGGAGGTTAGTGCATAGTAGCTATTGTATTTCTGAAGAAGACCTTGCAACTTGTAAATCAAACGGCCCTTTTGCAGATGTTAAAGAAACTTCCTTCTGAAAAAATAAGGCTTTCAGTCTGGTCAGACTATCAAAGTTCACATTAAAACTAGGAATTGAAGGCCAAACAGCCACCCCTCTAACTGTTCGAGCCAGTGAAAAAAGTGAATTTTAATGACCCTGGAAACCTTCACCACATAGGGCACTCCTGGTTTCATCCCGCAGCAACCTTGGTCATTCAACATCAAATAACTCCCATTGGAATGTAATCTGAACTCCGGACGAATTACAGCAGCTGGGGAACCCTTCAGATAGCAAACTAAGGGGCCCATTAGGATGGCGGGCGGAAGCACCACCGCCGTGCTGGCGGATGCAAAAAGCACCAGTTACCGTCCGCCCGCCACAGCACACACGCCCGCCCAATTAGGATGTGAAAAGTCAGCCAAACACCGCCCGTAAGCCAGCTACGCCGTCCGCCATCAAAGTGCGCCCGTTCACGGAGCGGCACGGCCTAATGGAGACACACCGCCCGACGAAATCACGTACCGCCCGGCGTACAAATTACGATGCCAGAACCAAACAGTCCCCCCGGCTAAGAGACACCGCACGTGAAAGCAAGGCGGAAAACCGAACGCACAGTACGGATAGCAAAGAGGCGGACCCCCGAGCATGAATCCAGCACTGCAGGCCCTCCCCATGCTCTACCTGATGCAGTACCCAGGAGTCAACGCACCACGGTGACACAGGTAGGCAGACACACAACAGGGGCACGCAAACAGCGCACACAGTGCAAGGGCGGGAAAACTGTATATGGCCCCCCCCGACACCCCTGCGTGGACACGACACATCCACCACTGCACCCACACATGCGCACAACGCAGAGGCCAATGGCAGTGCAATGCATGCGCCGCACACAAACAACACAGGGCCACAACCAAACACCACACACACCAGCACCACCCAGAACGCACATGTCACGTGACAGCCCTGCCACAGTCATGTCCCCAACCGGCAATTCACTGTTGCCAACCTGACGTCACACAAGTGACCCGAACATGTCAGTGACGTCACGCCAAATTAGGACACACCCCTGTGTGCAAAACACAGCGAAGCACACAGCAGCGGCAACATCACCCAGCAGAATATGGACCCCGTCGGAAAAAGGTACGCCAGTACCACACAGAAACACTGATGCCACCCTGCACCCAATAACTAGACATGCAATACGTAACATCAAAGATACCGGGGACAGACAACAGGTGGTACCAATTATAACACAAGGCCCAACGTATAGCGGAAACGCAGCCTGCCGCCCACACACGGGAGAGGAGACAGCACTGAATGACCTTCCATTCCCACTCCGAAACCACATCCCGACTAAACAAGCCGGAGACAACAGTCATTGCACCAAAAAAGCCCAACACAGGCATGCAGAGGGAAGCGGCCACAGGGCAGATAGCGCATAACACCAAAGAACATTCAGAACGGAAAAAGAAATGATAACACTCCCCATGTGGTTCACATGCAAGTTATCTGGAAGGAGTCAGACACCACTGACCTTGACCATTCAGAGAAGCATGTGGGATGAGGGCCCGTGTCCTCCGCACAAGCTAACATAACACAAGTCCTGCCTCCCTACGACCATTACAGAATTCCCAGCAACGTCGGAGGTTGCACCCTGCAGACTGCACAGACAGCCGGAGCACGCCACCACAGCGCCCTGCAGCAAAATGGCACTTGCACCACACCTACCCAACTACGCCGGACAGATTAAGCTGTACAAACATAACCTGATACAGATATTGGGATGTGACAATCTGGCCTTGCTGAACGTAAGTTACCGACTAACTTACCGCATCGCATTGTTCAGCTGCGTCATCCCCGTCTTCTACTGTCGGAGGTGTCCCTTCTACTATCCTGTGGATTTATGTCTCTCCAACCCGGCATGTCCAAGGGCGGACCTGCTACAACTATTCAACCCCTGGACGTCCACGACAGGGTCTGTTCAGCCTATGGGGGCATGGCGTATGTGACTACTATCGGACCCACACTGCAATGGGACCACTGTGCCTCCACACGACGGATAATGGATCACAGTTACATCGAATGTCATCCAACATGTCCCATCATGCTCCTACAAGAGACAACTCACGACCAACACCTTGACAGCCACCATCCGCTACATTGGATGGCATCCATGTTCACCACCAATGCCATGGAAGCCCTGCTGGAAGGTATTGCATACCTGACAACCTGTCAATTCGTCGGGCCCCGCCGCCATACCCCCAATTGAACAATGATGTCCCACACCGTACCCATGCATGGCCTCCGCACGGACTGGGCAGTTACCAGTACAACAACTATACCATACAACCTGCAACTGACACCACACCATCAACTACACTGCAATGACATCGGATATATTCGGGACATGCACTCTGTTCCTCATCACATCCAGTAACTCTGCATGAACAGGGGGAGGCAGAGGCTTGGGATTTGTGTATGGCAACCACATGGACAGAACTGCACGTACAACCATGCCATAATATGCATCCTGCGCCCATGAACATATGCACCGGTCAGTGGACAGTAATCGTCCGGCTGTAGTATGTGAGAGCTGTCACCTCACCTCCCCCTGAACTTCTGAGCCAGGACCTTTGCATGGACAACAAGTGCATCCACCAACAACATGACCCCAGCGACTGTGACATGTCCAGTAGCCACCACATCGCAACAACAAGTGGGACGCCATTGCATGCACGTAAGTCCATGCCCTGATGTCACCTCCACGCACGTGTGTATGAGTAACTATAGCAGCAAACCTGTAACATGGAACTGAGATGCACTGTGCCCATGATGACAAGCGGACTGGTAGTCTAAATGTATACTGTCTGTGTCAAAGTCAGCAGCACCTCAGTAAGTAGCAAATGTACATTAGCACAGCAACGGCTAAGCAGTCGTAACTCTGAAGCCCACATCCCACAGTCAACAACTAATCACATCTACCCCTACACCCTATGCCATGTGTAATCATGCTGAGTATATCCTCCACATGCATTTTGCTGCCAGTAGTGTCCACTATACTGCATCACAGAGGACATAAGTACCAATACATGTCTAGAAGCAAAAATGTGTCTCTGCTGATTCATTTCACAAGTACGAATGAGAGAGGATGAGAGTGTGAGAAGTACACGGCAGTTGTGAGATGACCATGTAGTCCACTGTAATTGGATGTCAACGCAAATGAGTAGCACAACTGTGGAAGACACACATGTGTCATGTGAAGCGGGAGTCACGCATGGCTCAGGTGGGTGGGTGTGACGGGTAGGTGCGCACATGCAATGTTGAAACACGCTGTGTTGGGAGGATACAGGAACAGTACATTGGCACTCTCCTGGGAATTTGTAAAGACCACCTGTCTGGGGATGAATGTGAACTCGTGTGTGCACAACAGGCGGGCACACGATCAATGCTGCATCAAGTGTAGACTTCAGCCCACCCTCCGTGGACATGCTGGATACTGCTGTGCGTCCGCAAGGCTCTTGCCAAGGCACTCACATCCCCTGTCGACCAGGTGTATCCACAACATTGTCCACCTGCACAGGCAATCCAGGACATGGGATGGCAGTGGAGCATGGTGGGTGAGAGGTCATGGCGCGCTCCTCCTGGTCACATCACGCAGGCAACACATCCCCAATGTGTAGTATGGCACAAGTCATATGGAAGTAGTGGGGGACGCACACATCACGAGCAGTAGTGATGTCACGGAAGGTGGCTCGCACCATCCCACCCATTGCCTAGATCTCCACACACGTTACATGCCATTGCAACAGAGAAGCCAGCGCGTGCACAAGCAGCTCCGAGCTCGCCCCAGAGAGGCCAAAGAGTGAATGTGTGGGTCCATGAGCTCCAGTTGGACGCAGCCTGGGCCGCTAGGGCAGCTACAGCCTCTGTGTGTTGCAGGTGGTGTATCCGGACTGCGGAGCCTGTCATGCATTGTCAATGTTGCCCGGGTCTCGAGTCGGGGCACCACGCAGGTGGACGGCGTCCCGCCACATATCATACCGTGAGACAGACCACTTGTTCAACTGGACCCACACATACACTCCTTGGCCTCTCTGGGGCGAGCTTGGAGCTGCTTGTGCATGCGCTACCTTCTCATGTGCAAATGCATATTGGTGTGAGCGAGGGGAGGCCATGAGGACAGTGTAAAAGATAACTGTTGACTTTCAGTTAGTTTAAGGAATGCCCCTGATGTGGTCAGAAAAAGACGTGTCTCGTGTGTATTGCAACTAGTAGATAAGCCGATGACCTTCCCATGTCTTGCATGTAGCCCCGCACCTAGCCCCGCACACTGGACACATCAAAATGAGTACCAGCACCACATTCTTCCCATTCGAAGCACTGACTGGGGGTGACAACCATTGGACAGTCTTGTGTAGTCCACCCACGCGTACATGTGGGCCCTCCATGATCCATGTCACCTGCGGCAAAGTGATGTCATGGACAATGACGATAGTGAGCAGAGCTGTCTGCCCCATGCACAGATGGTGCATCAGCTCAACAGACCCAGCACTGAGGGCAGCAGGGGTCAGATGTGCAGGGGCAGCTGTGCCTGTTGTGAAGGCACATGCATATAGACAGCACATCGTCCAATGTGTAGTCTGCCCACATCTACAGTCCATTGTCAGGCGGACCTAGCAAAAGATCACAAGACAACACATCTGTGTGGGTGTACCCACTGTGACCAACACTGCGCAACAATCACCGTACCCGCCCTGTGCATGGCCCACCCCGCAACGGAGGTCACATTCAGTGCCACTATCTCAGACACACATCCCTGTCACGAGGCATGGTGTGTCCAATAGACAGGACTGAGTGAGCGCCCATCCGGAGGGTCCTGAACAGGAGACACATGTAACCCACTAGGCAGTCTGTGTTGTCACCTACTGGCATTGTGCAGTCAATGTGCAGGCCAGGCCTGCTGGGACTGAGAAGGGCAGCATGGCCCCAGCCTGACATTCATACGACCAACAAGTGCACTGAGACCTGCATTGCCAATTGGCTGGGTCACTGGATGTCTGACATGAAGTTGCCATGTACCACCACTCGGGAGGGACAGACAGGTCAAAGCGCCCGAGAGCACACATACCCATGCCACCTGCAGTCAGCATGGTGAGCAGTGGATGTTTGAACACCACAGGCTCTGACTCATAGTGCTGCGGATCAACGACATGTGTGTCACCCACATGCACCCACACACACACTGCAGCTGTCTCCCACACACAAATTTCGCAAGGAATAGCCATGTGCAGTGTGCGTGGAGCTCGGAATCCAGGATCTCCAGCTCCTCGCTGGTGAGTGGACCTGGACATGTCCTCAGCGTCATCGACGTGTAGGTGGAGAGGTGGCAGCAGCATGTGTTCTCGAGGGGTGCCAGGCTGCAGTTCCAGGTAGATGTGGTAATGCCTGTCCCACTCACACACACATATAACCCCCTGGGTCAGTTACAGTGGGTCCAAGCTGCTGCAATCCGTGTACCATGTCTGGCAGCTTCAATTGCAGACGTTGGCCTGCTCCCAGCTGGCCCGGGACGCTTCCCTCCATAGTGGAACACGCAGGGTGCAACCGCGAGGGACATTGGAGTTGGCCGTAAGGGCCTGGGCCATGGCGGGTGCAGTTCGCTGATGCCATGTGCACCACACAGTATGATGTGCGCACTGCATCTGCAGGTGTGGCCATGATTTGTGGGTGGGTGCAGGTGCACAATGGACGGGGTCACAACATGCTGTGTGCATAGGCAGGGACGGCCAGTGGCCAGCCTCCACATGTCTGTTGGCACATCATCATGTACACATTGGCATGGGTGCATGGGATATGCATATGCACACACATGCCATCTTTCACTATGTACATCTGCCACTTGGCACGTGCAATGTTACGTGTGACTTGTGATGTGTATTTGTAAGCACACAGCCGTGTTGGCATGGGGCTGTCAATGTGTACACCTGTCAATGTTTCTGGAGGTGTGATCCGTACAGTGCTGTACATAGGGTGCAGTGGTGACACCAATGACTGTCTCATATCCCCTCGTGCCACAGGTCCCACTTGTTTTGGCCGCTCAGCCTGTGTCCATAGCGTTGTTGGTGTGTGCCATACTCACCCAGCCTCGGAAGTAGTGTGATGCACAGCAGCACGTCATGTTGCCGCGGTGTTGCCGCTTGCCGAATATGCAGTCTGTTACCATCAGCATGCCTTACAAGTCATTGAGGCCTAGATCCCCATGTGCATGCTCATAGCAATGGTGTGTGTCACTGCCCATTGCTATTGGTAGGGGACCTGTGTAAGTGTATTGTGGCTGTGCTGTCCCTACTTGTCAGCTGTTCTGTGATTCAAGTGCTTGCTCAGTCATTTTTGTTTTGTGTATGTGAATATGCCATGTGGCGTCTTGCTTTGACATGTGTCCACTTCCATCCTTCCTAGGCGGAGACCAAACATTCATCGCCCCTACCAATTGCTGTCAGACATGGAGGATGTAGAGGTCATCCGTAAATATCGTCTGGACCGACCCACCCTGCATCGTCTATGTGCCATGTTGGAACCCCACCTCCATCCTCGCAGGGTGTATCCAACAGCATTCACCCCCACGGCTAAGGTGATGGCTGCACTGCATTTCTTCGCCACTGGGTCATTCCAACACACAGTGGGCAGTGGAGGTGGGATGTCCCAGCCCATGTTCAGCATGGTGCTGAGGGATGTACTGTCAGCTATGATGCTGTACAGGAACAGATACGTCCGATTCCCCAGGGCTCGTGAATTGGCGGCAGTGAAGGGTGCATTCTATGCCCTTGGACGGATCCCCCACGTCGTTGGTGCTATAGATTGCACCCATGTTGGCCTTGTTCCACCACAGGCCACTGAGCAGCTCTACCGCAACCGGAAGCACACGCACTCCCTGAATGTGCAAGTGGTGTGCCTTGCGGACATGGTGATTTCCCACGTGTGTGCCAAGTTCCCAGGATCGGCACATGACGCGCACATCATGCGCAACAGCATCCTACCACGACTGATGGCCAATCTGCAACCGGACCGTGGCTGGATTGTCGGTGAGTATGTGGAGTAGTGTAGCGTGCTGTCTGTGCGATGCTGTCTTGTGTCCAGTTGGAATTGCAACGGTTCTCTGTGTCCCTCACACCCAGGTGACTCTGCTTACCCGAATGGGCCCTGGCTGCTCAGCCCATTGCGACGTCCTGGGGGCCCAGCTGATGTCCGCTACAATGAGGCACATGGGAGGACCAGACGTGTGGTTGAGCGGACCTTTGGCCTCCTCAAGTCCAGGTTCAGATGCCTGGACCGCACCGAGGGTGCACTGGCGTACTCCCCACAGAAGGTGTGCCAGATAATAGTGGCTTGCTGCATGCTGCACAATCTGGCTATTCGCAAGCAGATCCCCCTAATTGTGGATGACGGAGATCAACCAGGCCCCAGCCTGCAGACCAGGACAGCTCGAGTGAAGAGGACAGTGGAGAGGAGGAAGCTGTGAATGTGCGTCAGCAGCTCATGGCCCGCTACTTCACTTGACGGTGAGTGTCCATGTACGACGGCTGATGTAGCTGTAGTTGTGCAGGTGTATGTGTGCTCTGTCACGGGGGCCTTTTGTTCACTGAGTGCTGTGTGTCAATGGTCCATGTCCAGGTTGGTATGCCACTGACAGTGGCTGTAGCATTGTGCCCTGTTGCTCTGTGAGATGTGTGTACATTGCTTGTAGTTGGTGACAAGTACTGTGTGATGATTGTGTGACACACTCATTGAATGTACTCTTGTTCTGTTTTTCACCCCTAGGTCCCTACAGCCTCTCCTGTCCATCGACATACCACACAGCAGATGCATTTCTGCTCATGGTGGCGATTGCACATCGTTGAATAAACCCAGGACACATAAAGCAGATTGTGATCAAGGTGTATTTATTTACAGCGGTGACAAGTGATTGTGTGCAAGGTGATGTCAAATATGGTGCATGCTGTGACAATGAGTAGACGGTCATGGCTGCGTGATGGTTAAGCCTGGGCGTAGTTCGCGAAGTAGCGCTACGCGAAGCTACGCAAAGTGCAGTTCGCACTACGCGAGCTACGCGTAGTACTACGCGAACTGCGTAGTGCACTGTTCGCAATGATTGCACAGTGCTGGATGCTTGTCCGCACTGTGCAATCATTGAAAACGGCATCTTGCACAGTGCGAGCTGTCTTTTACTGCCGCTCGAGTAGATTTTTACTCGAGCGGCAGCTTTCTCAACGCCGACTGGTAGTTTCTCATCGCGAGCGGTCGTGAGCATACGCGACCACTCGCAATGAGAAACCTGACCTCCCCGCGTTGAGAATCTAGCCGGGAGGTTTATTTTCCACGCTCGCGATCAGCAACTTGATGTTGCTGATCGCGAACGAGGAAAAAGTCTCGCCGGGATGTCATTTTGCTTGCTCGCGGTCGCCAACTTGACGTTGAGGACCGCGAGTAAGCAAAAAATGACCGCTGCACTACGCTACGCTACGCTACGCATGTTTGCACTGTGCTACGTGCAATTCGCGTTGTGCGAAGTAGCGCAAACTTCGCAAACTACGCGAGCGTAGCGTAGTGCTTTGCCCAGGGTTAGGTATG
>CAWUFW010029714.1:0-18534 GCA_963921515.1 Calotriton arnoldi
TTTTTGTCATTTTTGGGGTGCGATCGCGCACCCCAAAACAAAGCCAAACTTCAACAATTTTAAAAAATATGCCCCCGGGGGGGCCGACCCATTACCACGAGGGCCGACCGCCCCAAAGACATCCCTGGTGTCTAGTGGGGTTTCTGGCCGTGGATCGCAGCGCTGCCGCGATCCACAGCCAGGAAACCCTTTCAGGAAGGCCTCGTTTGAAAGGGAGACTCTCCCTTTCAAACGAGGCCTCCTGAAAGCTGGGGAGGCCGTTTTCGGCCGGATTTCCCCATCGGAGTCGAGCGCGGCCTTACCTGCTGCTGTCCTCGGCTCTGGTGGGGAAATCAGTGACGTCAGAGCGCCTCGCGGCGCGCTGACATCACAGATGGGCGGGAGGGGGGGCGGGGGGAGACGCGGAAAGCCTTCCACGTCTCCCCCAGGCGGAATAAAAAAAAAACAATCTCCGGTGCAATGCACCGGAGGTTTAAAGGGGGCCCTCCCTGGTGACGGCCAATGGACGTGCGCCGCACCAGTGAGGTAGTGCTTGCGTCGGCCATTGGCCGACGCAAGCACCAAAGGGGATAATGAAGGACTACTGTCTTTAACTACACATTCAACGTTACCCATTAACCTATTGGCTGTACCCTAACCATAGTTTCTATTCATTATCAAAGCCAGACCTATTGCCTATTGCCTTTGGTATATTTTCAATTATCACATTCAACAATGAACATTTTTCCAAACAATAACTTTTCACCAAGAATAAAAAGTTGACATTTGAAAATATCATATTTCTGGTTTCTACACTTGATTGCGAAACAACCTCTCAGAGCACTCTCAGTGAAGGATCTACCATCTTTCCTGCTGTCTCCTCTCCTCCAGATGAAAATATCATAGTCAGTTGTCTAATACATAACAAGTGCCTATTCACTAACTAACAGAAGGCTTCTGGAAAGTTACAGCATCTGAAGTGGAATCTTGTTTAAAACAACAATGTAAAAAATAGGCCTTTCAATGCTAATTTATAAATTGAGGTTAATATGACATCAACAGTTAGGCTAACAAATCAGCACATCATTATTTATTTTATATGCTTATATTGTCTAAGACCCTTATTATGAGTCTGGCGGCCCACGAACCGCCATACTCGTGGTGGCGGTCTCCTGATCACCCTATTACGACTAGGGCAGTCGGGCCACCCTGGGACCACTGCAACCGTTGCAACTGCCAGGGAACCGCCCTTCCCTGGTGTTTGTGTGGCGGTCCTGAGGACGACAAGCATATTACAAGTTTCCTCACCACCACACTTTTCATGGCAGTGCAATCCCTGAAAAGTGTGGCGGTGAGGAAACAAAGGGGGACCTATAGGGCCCCCTGCTGCCTCACACCATGTGGATGCACACAGGAGGGCACAACATGTGCCCCCCTGTGTGCATGCACCCCAGTGCCTGCACGGCATGGACTGCAGCGGTCCATGCCATGCAGGTAATGCCTTTAACATTCCCATTGTGGTGCTTATTTCATAGACACCGCCCTGGGAACACCAAAGAACCACCCGCCAGACCAGGAGAAAACTCCTGATCTGGCAGGCAGTTCCTACACAGGTTTGGCGGTGTGGGGTGGTCCAGCTCCCACACCACCAACCTCATAAGAAGGCCATTAGTATGATTACCTACTACAAATACATTCACAATACGTGAGTTCATTGGCATAACTTTCTGCACTTTAAAAAAATGTGTTCTTTCTACAGAGTAAAGAAATTCGCTGCAGCAACATCCCACTTCCGATAGTTAGAATAACCATCACAATTACCCACAAATTAATCTCTAAAGTGCATTCTCCTTCCTTGCTGTGTCATCAGTTTTATTTTTCAGAGTCTGAACTTCCTTCAGCTTCTTATATGCCCTATTCTTTCTTTTTTCCATTTCTATTTCTTCTCTCCTTTGCCTTTCTCCTTCTTTGTTTTTCTTTCTTGTTGGATAACATCTAAAACCTTTATATAAAGTGTATAAGCATATTAAACCAGTGCCATCAATCAATATAGGTTTTAATATACCTTAAAAAGTCCTCCCATACAGTTGCCAACCAATTGCTTATAGCAGAAGCTCCTTTGCCTAAAGTTCCTAACACACTAGTAGTTTCTAGAGTTTCTAGTCCAGGTTTTAGATCACAAATGTTTTTTTGCAAATTCTTCAATCATCTTACTCTTATCAGGTACGTATGAACAGCAGTGTAGAGCCTTCAACACTTAACAGCCTATGCCTTTTTCTGCGAGCAATATATCTAAAGCCAGTTGATCCTGCAAACCCATCGATCTAATAGCTACTAATTTTGTAGTAACTACTAACAAAGCACCAGATGTACTAGTAACCAGCCTATCTACTACGGTATAGAGCTTACTGATGTTCTTGTCAATCCAAACCGCTCCTACTGGAGGAATGATTGCCCCAAAAACATCTCCTACTAATTGTGTCCTATCAATGTTACTACATGGATGTCCGTGAGATGGAATCATTGTTAAAGCATCCATGCTTTTTACATGATAAATTTTAGGAAACAATAAAGCCAAATAACAAACACCCTCCCAGTAAGCAGATAACTGGAAGTGTGCATCATGTCCGCAAACAAAATAGGCTCTGGGAATAACTGCCTCTTCCCCAGTTAATATTTGACCAGGCCCTCCAAGATCTTCAAATGTGTGTTCACAACTAATTATCTCAATATGTACTTTCTAAACTGATTTGTTTTCTATCTAATTTCAACTTAGGATATACCATTTTCTTTTTGTATTCATTTTCCTCCTTCTTCCAAACATTCTCTAAAACAGCTTTCTCTTTGTTTGCCTTGTGAAACATGTGAGCTCTCCTTTCTTCTAATGCTAAAATATTTTATTTCTAATGGTCTCATGAAATAAGTCAGATTCCTTTCATGTGCCTTAACAGTGCCTATCTTTGTAGTGGATCTAAAGAAATACCATGCAATCTCCATGAGTGTACATTCTTTTCTGAAGGGGAACTTTAAAAAGAATAATGTCATAGTTAGAAAAATAATATCAAAAATGTCCTTGTCTATAAAACAAACAAAGCAATATACTACATGCAACTGCATATGAAAGGGGAATGTGCAGCTGAAGAAGGTAAATGAGCACAAACATAGCAATCCTTAGCATCTAAATCTAGATGAAAAATCTCCATTTGGAGGACTAATAAATTAAGCCTTTAATATTCTCTCATCTAACCTATGTGCAATGGATGTAGGTGCAAGTGTAGATTTCAGTGTTTCTATCTTTGGGGTAAAACTAATTCCAACTAAAAGAACTATAAATGCCTAAAAATAAACTTTAATGTGACAGCCATAACTATTCTACACTTAGCCTTGGTAAGGACAACCATGTTTGCCTACAGTCAGACCTTTAGTAGAATATAGCAGCAGGCAGACTCAATATTCTGATTTGATTTCTACTTATGCAAAACAAGCAAGCTTTCACTGGTTAACTTGCAGTTATTTTGTTCAACTTATGTACAATAATCTTCATGAGACATCCCTAACCCTACTCCTTCTTCTTCTAAATGTTATCCCTATTCTTCTACTGCAACCTTGGTCCTAAGTAATTCTTCTTAATTCTTTTTATTTGTCTTTGTTAAATAATATTTGTCATGTCCATTTGTCACAGTCTTTAAAATTCAGTTTAAAAAGTTCCTTGTTGTAGAATCAGATCTCTCTTTTTGAATCAACTAATTATTGATTGTCAAGTCTTATTTTGTAGTATTGTTCTAGAAATGTAAACCAACTGCTGTTTTAGTGTGGCATAGCATGGAGGTTCAAATGATTTTGATCTCAGTTTGTTGGTATCTTGATCTGTTGTGTTAGGCATATTCTCTATGTAGTAAGTTTACTCAGGTGTAAAATACATATGACAAGGCACTCTGGCTCTCTTAAATCTCCTTGGTGTCTGTTGATCTTCTTCTGACTCACTTATACCATTGGATTCTGTTTCATTGACAATGGTTTGAGGTATGCGTTCAACTGCCACACTAGATCTCAATTGGCTCCTACTACTTGGCCATTCCGATCTCCAAAGGGGTGTTTCCTTCTACACACTTGTTCCTTTGCCAGGATCATTAGTTTGTTCTGATGACAATTCAACAGCTCCTCTACTTTCAACTGTCAGTTCTTCATTTATAGAGGATACTTCCACACCACTTTGTGAGATTTCAGGAACATTGTAGAGATGAGGAATTCTGATATACTTCACCCACCTCTGATTCTTCAGGATGTATGGACATAGAAGGCCTCAGACTTGGCTCAAAGGTCACCACTTCTTCCAGTGGTCACCTCACTTTCTGGGGGTGTGAGGTGTGCGCCCAGTTAGGTATCCCAGCTTATTTCATGGTAGTGCTGGTGATCAGGATCACCTGATATCGGCCCTTCCACCTCGGGTCCAGGCAGGATTTTCAAACATGCTTTTTGATCAAAACCCAGTCACCGGGGGTAAGATCGTGCCACTGCTCTTGATTGAGAGTCGCATTTCCAACTTGGTGGGAAACAGAATGCCCTACATCAGCTAACCCTTTGCAGAAGTCTAGTCTCATGTCATTTGTGATGTTCACATTTGCAGGCAAGCATGCATAGCACGTTCCATGAGTATCTCATGGAGAGATAATCCATTCCTCCTGTCAGGAGTGCTTTGGAGACTCATTAACACCAATGGTAAAGCATCTTTCCATTTCAATTAGGTGGGTGCACAGACTTTGACCAAACGTGATTTCAGTATCCCTTTAACTGTTCAACTTTACCTTGAGCTTCTAGATGATAGCTACAATCCAACCTCTGTTCCACTTGAAGTGCCAGATGCAGCATTCCAAGGACCTCATTCTTAAAATGGGTTCCTTGGTCTGACTCCAGAGGAACCGGAAATCTGAACCATGGAATGTGTTCTGGTAACAGCAGTTTGGCTACAGTTAGATTGTCATTTCTCCGTGTTGGGTAGGCCTCGACCCATCAGGAGAAAATGCACACTACACCAGCCCATTGCAAACAGGCATCTCAATAAATATAACTGCATCCTGTTAAAGGGTCCTCCTGCTGATTACTATATAGCTTAATGTTACAGAGGATCTTCGCCCTCCATTATTCTGCTGACATGGCACACATCTAAGGCATAGCCCTTCAGCCAGCACTCTGAATCGTGGATTAAGTCAGTTCTGCCTGAACAATCTAACCATTGCAACCCTCCAAATGTGTGCAGGGCCATGGGAATATCATTTCATGGGAAATAACAGGCTGTCTGGCAACACTGGTCTTCCATCTGCTGAAACCCAAAGGTAATTTGCATTTTTAACACACCCTGCTCTGATCTATCCTTGCTGTTCTGCTTCTGAAACGTCTTCCTGTAACCTTTTGATTTCTTCTCAAGCATCACCTACTGACAACAGCATTGAAATGTGGTGTTTTCATCAGATTCATTTGTATATTCTCCATTGAAAGTCATGCCATAATCTCACAATACCAAGCAACTTTATCGGCATATCTATTCTCAACTGCAACATAGTCATTGCCACTTCTCTGGGCTGTACATTTAACTACAGTGATTTCTTGTGGCAATTATAAAGTTTCTAACAGGTTTATCACCCCATTTCACATCGATGATCTAGAGGAAGTCATGAATCCTCTCTATGACCACAACTGCCCAAAGTCATGGGTCACTCCAAAGCCATACTGATTATCTGTAAATATAGTCACTCACAATTGAGTTGAAGGATTGCAAGCTTGTGTAAGGGCAATTAATTCTGCCACTTGTTCAGAGGTAACACCATGAAGCCAAGAGGCTTCCACCACTTCCAGAATTATATAAACAGCATAAGCTGCTCTCAAAGTGCCCTCATTGTCTCTTAAACATGAGCCATCCACAAAAATTACATAGTCGGGCTCGTCGAGAGGTTCATCTTTAATGTCAGGTCTTGGCTTGGTGCATAAATCCGTAACATCAAGGCAGTCAAGTTCAACCTCATCTCTATAAATTTCAGTTTGAGGGAATGGTAACAATTTAGCTGGACTGAGAGTTTGACATCGTCTCAAGACCTTGTTCTGAGCTGCAAGAATCAATTGTTCATATTTTGTAAGCCTGGTGTTTGTCAAATATTAGGTTTTAGTACAAGTCAGCAAAATCTCCTCAGAAGGAGGGGCCATCACTGTAAGAGGATGTCCCATCACTATGCTCTTGTTTCTCTCAATACTAACACCAACCGCTGCAACCACTTTAAGGCAGCCGGGCAGCAGTCCTACGACAACAGGGTCAAGAGTAGTTGAAAAATAAGCAACAGGTCTCCGAGAGTCTCCATGTGACTGAGTAAGCACTGAGAGTGCACCTCTCACTGCAAAACAGTGTAAACATTTTACAGGCATTCCCAGTGCTGGGACATGACAGAGACTTTCTCTAGGAATGCTTTTAAGCAATCGTTGTACCATGAAAGCAGATCTAGCACATCCTGGTTCGTCAGCCTCCTTAAAGGCTTGGCCACTGGGGAAAAGCATGGTATCCACTGTCTACAGCAGCCCACCATTCACAGGAACATTCTGACTTCTCTTTGTGAGCATTCATTTTTTAAATGGTCCCGATTCTCTCTTGTGACATATTTCTCATTCCTTTTTCAATGAGATACTCCAAATATAGGACCTCTTTCTGACAGTATTGCAATTTGCTTGGGGACAGTTTGTGCCTGTTCTTAGCCAATTGATTCAGAAGAGCAATTGTGTCCCGCTTACAAGCTTCTTGTGTACTTGATGTAACAGGATCTGCTTATGGTCTGAGCTGGTACAACCTGTGACATTGGTGCAGGAATGGTCACAATAGAAGCTGTAACAACTGGAGCAATTACAGTAGGGGCTGCTTGGACAGGTGCAGTTGCAATCAAGAGTGCTGGAAGTGGTCTCTCAATTTGAATTGTATTCGGGTCAACAGGAGCCGTAGCCACTGTGCCACTAGCAATTGCAACACTTTCTTAACCTGATGTTGGAGCCGCATATGAAGGTGGACTTGAGGACAACAAAGCATCTAAAATGTCTTCCATATATCACTATCAGTATCAGTTTTTCATGCAAACTCATCATCGTTTCCCTCTTTCTGATTCTTTTTAGGCTTTTCTGTTGTTATTGCTGGGTACATTCTAGCTTCTCAATCACACATCTCCTCCATCTATGTTGTCCTTCACCACATTGAGCATCTGTGTAATTCCACACTTCTCTTTTTGCTCTGTTCTGATACCTTTCTTTCTCTTTGGCATGAGCTGCTCACTCTCAAGCAGTTAATGCTTCATACTGTGTGGGTCTAGAGTAACCCTGGGCGTAGTTCGCGAAGTAACGCTTCGCGAAGCTACGCAAAATGCAGTTCGCACTACGCGAGCTACGCGTAGCACTACGCGAACTGCGTAGTGCGTGTTCGCAATGATTGCACAGTGCTGGATGCTTGTCCGCACTGTGCAATCATTGAAAACGGCATCTTGCACAGTGCGAGCTGTCTTTACTGCCGCTCGAGTAGATTTTTACTCGAGCGGCAGCTTTCAACGCGGACTGGTAGTTTCTCATCGCGAGCGGTCGCGAGCAAACGCGACCACTCGCAATGAGAAACCTGACCTCCCCGCGTTGAGAATCTCGCCGGGAGGTTTATTTTCACGCTCGCGATCGGCAACTTGATGTTGCTGATCGCGAACGAGGAAAAGTCTCGCCGGGATGTCATTTTGCTTGCTTGCGGTCGCCAACTTGACGTTGAGGACCGCGAGCAAGCAAAATGACCGCTGCACTACGCTACGCTACGCTACGCGTGTTTGCACTGTGCTACGTGCAATTCGCGTAGTGCGAAGTAGCGCAAACTTCGCAAACTACGCGAGCGTAGCGTAGTTTTCCGCCCAGGCCTAGTCTAGAGGTGGCTTCATTTCATATAACATTTTTCCCTTAAATGGTCAATAATTTTTAAATCAAAAGTACCATAGTGTGGAAATCTGAATGATCCTTCGTTTTAAATGATCTTGTGCCGTTGTCGAAGCCACAAACATGTATAAAGCCCTATGTTTGTTGTGGTATAATGATCTGGCATACCTTCTGGTGGAGCCTCTTCACCCTCCCGAACAGGGACTTACACATCACCTCTCATTAAACATTTAAGAGCCTTAAACAATTTCATGATTGCAAATATTCAATAATAAATGAACAAATATTGTTTAAATAATTTTGATGTGTTTCTTCTGGTTAATATACAGTCCCAATGCAAATCAATATGCTTTCTACAATCTCAACACTCCTTCTCTGTGAGTTTATCATAGTACGACACCTGATGATTTGCCAGCCAATCCCAGTACGGCATTTCACACTAACTGACCTATTCCAGTGTGGCACACTCTGACGTAATTCTCACTCCTGCAGTGGTTCACCCTCCTTTACAATTTTCTCACACGTAAAATTCTACAACTTCAAGCAAGCACAATAAACAAATAACTTTTGTCTGCTCTGTTAAAGAATTCAAAGTAGTTCACTCATACAAGAAACAATCAAAATAAAATTATTTCACCTCCCACACACACACAGATGTGATCTTGACCAGCAGGAAATCACCCTGGATGACATAGTTTCACCTTTGTGCAACAGGTTCCACTAACACAAATCAATATTAGTACAATCACAACAATTTGTTACAGTCCCTATCGCAATTGTGCAGATGATGGCACCTCACAAACCTTCACCACAAATCCTTAGCTGACAAATAACACTACAACTTATTATTTCTTAACCATCCTGGGATCTTGGACTACTCCAAGTCTGAAAACAACTTCAACTGCTCAACATCAAACTTGTAGACACGACTAATCTATCAACTTTACCAAAATATACGACACATAACTTCAACACAATATTGAAACTTAACAAAGACAATTGCGATGCATTTCCCTATTGATACTCACACCACCACAACTGCAACCTCTTTCGGAACTGCAAACTCCTTCAGTCTTCACTTTCGGGCTTTGGACTGAAGGGACATGGGCAATTCTAAACGTGTGCAAAATATTTCAGCTCCTTCTCTTCTGAGATATAAACCGTCCTTTCGCTACCACTTGATGGAGCGGGATTTTCTATATCTTAATCTTTGGGCATAATCATTAAATAATCCCCGCCATTGGTCATATGGACCTTTATTCGTTGACAAGTTAAAAGTAGCAATCATCTACATCAAGACTAGGGACCTTATTATGATGCCGGTCAGACGAGCCTTCGACTGACATCATTTCGGGAGTGGAACTGCCCGACAAGTAGTCGGCGGTTCCACTCCTGATATTATGATGTGACCGCCAGCAAGGCGGTCGGAAACATAGCCTTTACCATAGCGCCTTGTGCTGTGGCCTGGAAAGGGGCTGCAGCACAAGCTGCAATGGTAAATGGTATGTTTCTAAACATCTATGCACTGTGTGCCAGGCACCATGCTGTGCCTGGCACATGGTGCATAGATGTTTTGGGGGGCGCCACATCAGACCTCCAGGTCACACAGCGGAGGCCTAGGAGGGTAGGGCCCTGCAAGGGGCCCCAAAGTCACTTTGTGACTGCCTTTCCATGTAGGAAAGGCCGACATGGAAAGGCTGTTGGGAAGGGGCATCCTAAACCCTACGGCGGTGCCTCCACAGGCACTGCCTCCTTTGTAGGGAGTAGGCGTCTGACTGACACCGCAACTGGATCCTTGATCCTGTCGGAGGTGGCGGTCGTTCCTTCCGATGACATCCCTCCGACCGCCGGCATCGTAACCCTGCGGTCGGACTGATGCCTTGGATGTTGGACAGACCAACGGCCTATCGGTGGCGGTCCATCCGACAACCTAATAAGGCTCTATGTAACTATAAAATTATTTAAATACTTTAGCACAGTCTATAAAGATATTTTTGTGTGAGTCAAAGGGTTTTATTTCTTAATTCATAAGATTAATTTATTTTTTCAATAAGCACTAGTCTTTTAAGCATCATCATTAGAAATTAATATAATACAGTAATTGATGTTTCAATATAAAGAAAAATACAATATGGTAAGTATGGCAGTGAAAATTGAAATAATACAGCAAGTGTGTTCCATAAAGGAATTTCCTAATCTAAATTGTATTAGAATGGAATAGAATAAGGTGTCAGTTCAGAAACCCAATGAAGAGTTCTGATGACAGAATAAAATGCATATGCATAAAGTTTTTGCACTTCAAATAAAAGAAAGTTTTAAGCTGGAAAGTATTCTCAGTTATAAATCAGCAGACATCTAATAAAAGCAGGGAATAGGCTCAAAAGCAAACCCTCATCAAGAAAGATATGGTCTAAAGAAACCAAGGGATGGATCTCCAGAAATGCCAGCGAGAGAAACCCTCCTATTCTAGGAACACACATTAGTCTAAACACAGTAAATTGTGAATTGAAACAAGTATTACATTCTTCGTTCAAAACATCTAATAAGATTTCAGTAAACTCCTGGGAATAGGTAAACTCCCCAATTTCTCAGGTTTTCACATGCGCTACAGACACAAGTCCTTGAAAAGGTACTTCGTTCACATTTTGCGGTTCAGATAGCCCTTCCTGTTGTTTCCTCTCATCTCAATGAGAATCTCACTATCAGATGTCTAATACATAACAAATGACTATTCACTAACTAACAGAAGGCTTCTGGAAAGTTACAGCATCTGCAGTGGAAAGAGAAACATCTTGTGCAAAACAACTCAATATGAAAAACAGGCCTTTCAATACTAATGTATAATTTGTGGTTAATATGATATTGACAGTTAGACTAACTTAAATCAGCACATTATTAATTCATTTTTTATGCTTCTATTGTCTAAGTATGATTACCTGCTACAAATGCATTCACAATACGTGAGTTAGTTAGCATAAAACCTGCACTTTTATTTTAAAATGTGTTCTTTTTGTAAAATCTAGAAATTCGCTGCAGCAATACCATATACCATTTTGTAAGTAAAGCAATGGGAGCTCTCCACAAATGCCACCTCGCTTGGGGTTACTAATTCTCCCTCTTTTGGAATACTTAGAGACTTAGGGCCTGATTACAGTCTTGGCGGATGGGATACTTCGTCACAAACGAGACCGATATCCCGACCACCGTATTACAAGTTCCATAGGATGTAATGGAATTTGTGATACAGCGGATGGGATATCCATCACGTTTGTGATGGAGTATCCCTTCTGCAAAGATCATAATCAAGCCCTTAGTATGACACGTTTCCTGTACATTTCCATGTTCCTCTTGGTGACCCCAGTACACAACAATATTCTTGTGAATGCTCCCTGTCCCTGAAGAAAGCAAATTGAAAGAAATATGCAAATTTAAATGAGTAAAAAGTCATATGGGGGCATTCCTTGGCCTTGAGGTTCCCTACATTCAAATCTCTATGATTTGACTGCACTGGGTCAGCCTTTTTTATCCATCCTTTTTGTTTTTGCAAGCAAGTGCTCTTGCTCACTTGGAGCACCCGTGCCAGTTCACACAATCTCCTGCTGCACTGACAAACTCAGGGGGACTGTGCAGAAGGGTCCAATAAGCGGCACAGTGGGCTCATGACATGTTCTATGAAATCATTTATGACATCTCAAATTACATCATTGATGACATCACTCATGACATCATCCAATAAGTGTCCCAGTTTCTTTTGCAGTTTACATAGTGGCGGGCAAATGTCATTCTCCTTTTCTTTATAATTGTGTACAGCTTGGGCCCACCTAATGGATGTAAGTGCTTATCAAATGCATGCACTCCTAATGCACTAGCTGTGCAAAGGAACTGAAGATGTTATAAATGTTTACATTCAACAATTGACTTGTTTTCATTATGTTCCACAACAACGTTTTGGTTGTGCAGAAAAAGTTTCCAGCAGGATGAAAATTCTACTTAGTAGATGCTAACTTTTGTAAGGAGTCTTGAGTTATTAGAGAGAATCTTGTTGCTTGATAATTTATACTTAACATTGAAGACTGTGTGCACTGGGTACTAATATATGTAACATGTCCTAGTTTTGCTAGAAAAGATGAGCTATCTGGAAAGTTTTCACCACAGGTTGCTTTTAGAGATTTTGTCTCAGCTAGGAAGCCAACCTTGGTTTGTATAACCGAAACTTGGGCTACGGACGCCTCTGGCCCTGACCTTGTAGATGCTATTCCCACTGGATACACCTTTGCTAGAATGGACAGGGAAGATCGACGAGGTGGGGGGGTGGGCATTCTGTATAGAGATTCCCTGATCTGTCGCACTCAGGCTCTGTCTGCTCCTCTTGACCTTTACCAGGCTTTTTATTTTTCACTCAACTTTCACCCTACGGAAAGCTTCTCTGGCATCTTATGTTATAGGCAACCGGGCTCTAGGGCTGCCTTTACTCAGGATTTTAGTAGGCTCTTGGAACCTTATTGTGAAAGATCCAATTTTACTCTTCTGGGGGATTTTAATTTTCACTTTGATAACCCTGACTGTAGGGACACCCTATGTCTTTTGGAAACCTTGAACTGCTGTGGCTTCTCACAGCTGGTCAGGGAGCCCACCCATCTAGCAGGGCACATACTTGACGGGGTCTTTTCTAATGACCCTCGGGTAAGTGTGGGGAATCCTATCCCTCTAGCTTGGTCTGATCATTTTGCTGTCCCTTTTGACGTACGTTTATGCCATCCATGATGGCTCTCTCCGGTAACAGGACTTTGGATGATAGGAGGAATTTTAATCTCATAACTAAGGAGTCTCTCTTTAAGTTTTTTAACAATCTTGAGCATATTAAGCTTCATGATGCCAATTCGGCAGCGGCAGAATTATCACAACAATTGTTAGCAGCGATGGATTCCCTTGCACCTTTTAGCAAGCACTATTCAGCAAGGAAAAAGCCCTCTGCTCCCTGGTTTACAGAAAGGCTCAGAAAGTTGAGACAGGGCTGTCGTAAACAGGAGAGGCACTGGCGCATAGACTTAGATCCACTGAGCAGGGAAACACTTAAGCAGGGCCTTAAAGAGTATAAGGTTGCTATCATGGAGGAAAAAAGATTATACTTCTCCAAGATCACTGATTCTATGAGATCCTCTAGGGATCTTTTTAAGGTAATAAATTCTCTTACCTCCCCCCCTGTCTCTGACCCTTCAGATTTTTCCCAGGAGCGTTGCGATAAAATCTCTGACTTCTTCCATACTAAGATTTCAGACATTTATACCTTGCTTGAAGCCTCCAACTCCATTGCGAGTTCATCTGCTCGACCTACCTTTCATCCCATTGGGGCCGGACTCGCTGAGGGGTCGCCCAGTCTTCTTACCTTTCCGTTTATGTCCTCTGAGGTGTCCGATCGGCTCCTCGATGGAGTCAAATCTGGCTCTCCACTGGATCCCTGTCCCCTTAAGGTCCTAAATTATGGTCGTGAAGTCATTATGCCCCACCTGACTGATGTTTTTAATGCCGCCATCTCAGAGGGGCAATATCCTACTCTGTGGAAGACGGCTGTAGTGAAGCCTCTTTTGAAGAATCCTTCTTTGGATCCTGGGGATCTGAAGAATTATTGCCCGATCTCCTTACTGCCTGTTCCAGCTAAGATTCTGGAAACCTACCTTAACTCTCATCTCAGTACCTACCTAAAAGATTTCCATCTGCTGGATGGCTCTCAACATGGATTCCGAAGCCATCATAGTACTGAGACAGCGTTGACGGCGGTATTTGATAATATCCGGATCCAAGTGGACGCAGGGATCACCACCCTCCTTGTCTTACTGGATCTTACCGCTGCTTTCGATACCCTGTCTCCATGCAGATTGATTGATCGCCTTAGAGAGATAGGTGTAGGGGCTCGGCCTTGGGGCTTCTCGCTTCCTTTCTCAGTGAGCGGTCACAGACGGTTAAGCTTGGTCAATTTTACTCAGCCCCCAAACCTCTGTTGTGTGGTGTTCCTCAGGGCTCCTCCCTGAGCCCCACTCTTTTAATATCTATGTCGCTCCTCTTGCGAAAGTTGTGAGATCTTTTGGCTTGGAGGTGTTGTCCTATGCGGATGACACTCAGATAATGGTGTCTATTTTGCATAGTATAAAGGATTCGGCCCTTAATTTTAGGAACTGTATGCAGGCAGTCTCCTCCTGGATGGTGGAAATTTTTTTGAAACTGAATGGAGAGAAGACGGAGGTTCTGATTTTTGGGAGTAAACAGGAAATTTGGTCCAGTGACTGGTGGCCGGACGCACTTGGCGTGTGTCCCTCCCCAGTTTCTCATGGTAAAAACCTTGGGGTTATTGTGGATAATTCACTTTCCCTAAGTTTACAGGTTAGTAGGACTGTCTCCACATGCTTTGGGATCATTAGGATCCTACGGAAAATCTCCACTTTCTCTCCTTCGATGCCCTTAAGCAGGCCGTCATTGCCCTGGTGACGTCCAGATTGGACTATTGTAATGCCCTTTATTTGGGCATTAATAAGGAGCCTAGTGCGCCGTCTGCAGATGGTGCAGAACGCCGCAGCTAGGCTGGTGATGAATATTCCTAAATATCTTTCAGTCACAGCCTCTATCAGGTTGTTGCACTGGCTGCCGGTGGACCACAGGATCCTCTTTAAGACCTTGTGTATGACTCACGACGCTTATCATGGGTCAGGTCCTGAGGCGATCAAGTCTATTGTCCATCGCTATGTTCCTAGCAGACGGCTCCGGTCTGCAGATAAAAACCTGCTTATTGTACCTAGATTCAAGAAGGTTACATGGGGAGGTAGAGCCTTTTCCACTGCTGCTGCTAAACTGTGGAACTCCCTCCCGGAACATCTCTCCAGCCAGGTTTCTCATTCTCTTTTTCGCAGGGCCTTAAAGACCTGGCTCTTCTCTCTGATCCCGGTATGAGCATGTCTCTTGGTTCTGCACCCTTATGTCCGCTTATAGCGCCTTGACGCCCTTGGGCTTAGTTTGCGCTCTACAAATTTCATATTCATTCATTCATTCATTCATTCACAGGTGCAGGTCATATGTTCTTTAGCACCTTAAGATAGTGATATTATTTAACAAATATTGTTTTGTTTTTCACAACTGTTGGTGCATAGAGTGTACACTGTTTTCAGTAGATTATTTTGAATACTCTGTGGTGTATTTATTTATCATGAGAGTTTCACTGTCTGCAAACAGTTTGATACAGATTAAACTCATTCCATAGAGAAAAAAATGTTTACAGTACCCACCTTTCTGCTGATATCAACTTTACTTCGTATTATAGGTTCAGTGAGTGTCACAGGTATAATACAGATTACAGCTGCATGTAGTAGGCTACGTTTTTTTGAACTGGCATTCAGTATTTTTGTTTTCTCTCAACAATTGCATAGAGATTGAAGAATGTAGGGACTGAGGGTTTCCCATTTATGTGTGGTCGATTCTTAATCCGATCTATGCTAGCTGTAAAGTGTATGCTATAGGCTTAGTATTGCACATAATGCTTGTTTTTAACACCTATGTGAGTTGTATCTGAGGTGGCAGTAGTAATAGCTGATATTCTCCTGAGCTATTTTGTAGTTACTGTAAGACCTCTAATACCATACTAATTTATAGAGCAATTTGCAGAAAACAAAGTTTGGATGATGTCATGAGTGATGTCATCAATGATGTCATGAGTGATGTCATAAATGATGTCATAGAACATGTCATGAGTGATGTCATATGTGAGGTCATAAGCAGTGCATGGCGTGGTGCAAGTTATAGTTAGCGCTGCTAACTATAACTGCTGAATTTCAGTGTTTTTTCTTTAGTTCAAAACGTTAGTGTTGTCTTTGAGAAATTCAACTAACCATAATGTTACTTTAACCTTTGTTTTTTTCAGTGAATTTCTAAGGTTTAAAACAAAAAAAAAGATCTTTTTATCACACCTAACTCTAACGTTACTTTAAACTTTTTGTTTTTTTCATTAGATTTCTAGGTTGTTTTTTTTTAAAGTCAATTATTTTTTAACTATATGTATGGTAGAATAACTAAATAATATAACCTGTGTGCAGACATTAGTCTAAAAGGAAATTACTTTTGCATTGTAACTTAACAGGAAAGGGTGCACACTTTTTGAAATGTTTCTAAAAAAATTATTATAAAACAGAGTAATACAACAATATATGTGTTGAGATTGTCTATCTCCTTAGTTCTTCTGATGCTCATATTGAGACATTTTCCCAGCAAGTTCTTCGATATTGCAATAGTGTACTTTTCATAGCCTTTGTATGCGTTTTTACATTAAAAACATAACTATAATTCAGAAAGAGAATAATCAGTTTTTTTAATATTGTATAGCATTAAGTATCATTAAATAAATCTACTTTTTAGGTGCATGATTACTCTCATGAGACACTTGAAAGATGGTAGAGTTCTATATTTAGTTTTAATTTACTTTTTATAATTATTTTTCATGTGTTCAGTCATTATCTAATTTTAATCTCTGATAAGAGAGTCATTAAAATGTGGTTGTAATCTTCATTTTCTTTTTTTTTTTAAAGGTGGTGACTCTCGCGAGACACTTGCGGGTGTCAAAACACAACCCCCTGAGTGGATTCTGAGGGGAGTGTACTTTCTGGTTGACTCTTAAAACCCTCTTGCGAGAGCGTGCATTTGGGATTAAGTTAAGAACAGTGTTTTCCTGCAAAATTGTGAACAGAGTAACAGATTAAAGATGTTGATTATATTAGTAAAATTGATTAAGATTTGTTCCATTGAATACATAAAGCAATAATATTTTTACGATCTTGTGAGATGCTCGCAGCAGTTAAATGCACAATACCCTCTGTGGACTTCGAGTGGGCTGTACTTCCTGTTCGGCTCTCGTGATCTAACCATAAGATTGTGCATTTTGAATCAGGTTAATAACAGTATTTTCTTGTAATTCTGGACAAATTAAAACATTAGACATGTTGATTAGTTTGGAAAAATGTATTATGGTTGTTCCATGAAATATATAAAGCAATAATATGTTTACCTTGCAAGAGGTCCAGGAGAGCAATCACATGCTAAGGAAGGATTGTGATTGGTTCATATGGATGTCTTTATTTAGAAAAAGAAGATTCCATCCCTTTTGCTATATTTCCCTATTTGATTTGGTGAGGGTAGGCATATCTGGCTTGCTCTCCTTTCTGTTTCCCTAACGACACAAAGATGTTTTCATCAGATTCTGATGAGAAGCCAGGGACAGCTGCACCAGCTCATCCACCCCAGCCTCCTAAGGAATCCTTGGTGTGGCAGTTCTTTGAAAAGTAGTCAGGTGACAAGAAAGTTCCTGCATAGTACATAATCTGTAAACTTTGCAAGAAGGGGAGCAGAAATAAACAATATGGTATGTGTACCACAGGCATGTAGAGGCACCTCAGACCTTTACAGCAGCAAAGGCTTGCTTGGGCAGAGTTGGCACATGCTGAAGAGCTAGACAACTCTTTAGGGGCTTTCACATCATTTATCTAATTGGAAAAGTGTTTCTGAATCTCTAAAAGTGTTTCAAAATGGATACAGATATTTGAAAGGGGAATGTTGTATGTGATACTTCCAAATTCCAAATCGGTATGCTATGTACCAATGTTTTACTGCCACCGAAATCCAGTCGCAAAATATTGATATTTTATCGACACTTCAATGGAGGTGGTTACCCATTTGCAAAAGGGAAGAGGTCCCCATTGGACCCCTTGTTGTGTAGTTCCTATATACCCTATACAGGATCTGCGCGTTTGGATAACATAAACTGTGGGATTGGTGGCAGACTGATTCTGTGCACCCCCACCGGAAACTTTAGCCTGTTTGCATTAGCTAGCTCACAGTGCCACTAGAGTCTCCTCTTATCGGGGAGAGAATAGTTATTGGCAACCTCAGAACATGACAACCCTGATCCCCCAGGATCGTGGAAACAATATACTACCTTTTGCTCAGTCACTCGTGCTCACTAAGGGGGTTATTAGGATGGCGGGCGGACTTTAGTCTGCCCGCCACCCTAGCGGTAACGGGACCGCCCACCTGCCATGTGGCGGTCCCGCCACCCCAATTATGATGCGACCACCACCGCGGCGGTCGCATCAGGCATTCTCAACGTTGCGGCGGGTGCTGCTGGCTGCAACACCCGCCGCAATGTTGAAATGCCATGTTGTGCATTGCCATGCACAATGTGGCAGGCCCTGCTCGGTGCCTGCCACCTTGTGCATGGCAATGTAGGGGGGTACCATAGGTACCCCCCAAGTACAGCCCCCCACCCCTCCGGGGGCCCCAACGGGACCCCAAAGCGATTCCCCGCCAGCCCTTCCATGGCGGCATCGCCGCCATGGAAAGGCTTTTAAAACCATACATCCTAATTTGGAAGGGCGGTGCCTGCTAGGCACCACCACCATATTATGCCCCAGCTCCGCCCGGCCGGCAATCGGAACGATTGCCAACCGGCGGAAAAGCGGCGGACGCACTTTGCGTCCGCCACGATACCCCCGCCATTATAATATGGCAGGGGGTAAATCGGGTGGCAATGGCGGGTGGATTGCCACCGCCTGGCCGGCGATGGCGATCTGCCCGCCATCCTAATCA
>CAWUFW010029715.1:0-18532 GCA_963921515.1 Calotriton arnoldi
AGACCAGTGTACAAGGGGAAGAGGGGAAACAAAGGGAATGAGAACTGAAGAAGATCCTCTCAGCAGTGACCAGCGAGCGGGCAAGGAGTCGCCACGGGAAGAACACAATGTGACCCCGGGGCAATATGTGAACAAGAGTGAGACCCTTGTAAAGGCAAGAGCCTAGCACAGAGTATATATCAATGAGGTAAGTAACTATGTTTCACTACCTGTGTCTACCCTCTTCCACTATAATCCAAAAAGACACTCCCTCAGGGAGCCAGGAACCAAGCAGTTCTAAGTTAGCAGCCTCCGCAGCTTGGTATCAGACAGATGCGTGTAAGTTCTCCCACTTCTTCCTGTAACTGCTTCGAAGAATTTATGGTCCAGGCACTGGTGATCTCCCGCCTGGACTATGCGGGAATTCCCTCTCTACCTTGGCACCCCAAGGGCCAACCATAAAGAAACTAGCAGGTCGTGCAGGAATCCGTGCAGTACAGGCTGCTTCACAACAACATCCCCAAACTTAGCCTCCTGCCAGCCTGCGATGGCTTACTTACTGCACTGGCTACCAATAAACGAATCGCATAATGTTTAAATCGTATGCATAGCACACAAAACCCTTTGGGGAGGTAGGTCCTAAAATCAATCATTCCCTCATGGCTTTTTACCGCCCTTAAGATGCCTTCGACCAGCCAACATGTTTCTGGCATTGGTACTCTAAAATTATGAGCTCGCTCCGGAGGCCGCACTTTTTCTTACAATGTCCTCCAGACGATGGAAACAACCTTCCCGTCCATCTTCGCTCCACGCCCCACCATCTCTTTTTTCGGGAAGCAACTGAAGACGTGGCTCTTTCCAGAATTTGTCCTAAGATTTCCTCTACCCGCCTTCTTGCTGTCACTGACGCTGGGATGCCTAAGGGTAGCTTAATATTCGCTAACTAAATGTTAAATTAATAATAATAATAATAGCCAAAAGAAGAGCTGCAAAGATAAAGAGTAAGCCAGCAGTATAGCATATCACCTATTCAATTAGGAGTGGATGACAACTCTTCTTACCCCTAATGTAGAAAAGGGAAAAAGAAAAATATAGCTCAAGAAAATTTATCTCTATATACATATAACCGTTGACTAGAACGATATGTGTATAATTTCAGATGTGCGTAATATAAAAAGTGCAAAACATATGCAGGCTAATATGTTGTCTCCTTAACTTCAGTGAAACCAACCACCAGACTACAATCCTCAGACGCAGCCTCTCTCAAGGAGTAAAGAGAATACAGATGCCCTTTGCGAGACATCCAAGAGGAACTTCAGGTCAGATAAGTTATTTGTGTATTCAAGCATACAAATACACATATCATGCGCAAGCGACGATTACCACAGCCAGGAGAGCCTTTTGAGCTCTTTAGCGTATGTTTGTCTTTTCTTTTTCTTTTCGTAGGAAGAACTTGACACAGTAAACGCCAGTGACGCGAGGCACCCACGAGCAGCCGTGCGGGAAGTGGATCCCGGCTCCAGGATGGGATCCAGAGGATGAAGCGAGCGACCGCAGGGCCGCCACCCGCTGCCTGGACTGCAAAGCGCCCGCGACGAGGAGCGACTTTGGGGAAGCCGGGAACGAATCGTAAAAGTGTGGAGTCTGCGACCCCGGATGGAAAGGAGACGCCTGTGGACTGTCTCCCGAACACTCTACCTCCAGTGTTCTCGGGTCATTTCGTCCCCGCAGCGCTCCATCCCCACTCGCAACCCGCTTGCAGGCACGGAGCAACCACGACTTTCTAGCTTTGAGCGGTTACGGTTTCAGGGAACACACGGCCAGCCAGAACCCAGGATGGGATCTTGTGGAGCCATAGGAGGAGTGATGCTACATGATAGACCAATGCAGCAGATGAGTGTTCAATCGGTTTTACGCAGCACCGATCTCACCCCTTGTGAGACATTTGCTGAAGTGGAAAACAGTTAATTCAGTGTTGTACCTATCTCTGGATAATCTAGCAAGATGGGCTGAAGGTTTAGCCCCACAAATGAGTCCATGGCCAAGAGAAGGGTCTTTTGATCCAGGTGGGACATGGCAAATGCTGAGGACTGGCATTATTTATGGCGAGGAGATCCAGGCTGGGATTATCCCTACATGTGTGGAAATGTGTGTGTGTGTGGCAAAAATATGCCCGAACAGCACAACCCCCCAACATTCTGTTACTTCCAGTTTTATCAGATGCCCATGATACCCAAGTGACCTGGAGCATCTCATGCTCTTCCTTATGGCCAAATGGACAAGGAGAATCTTAAAAAAGTTATTACCGTCTGCTGAGCAGAGAGGGAGCAGGGTAATGGATTGGTGACTTTGAAAAGCAGACTGCAAGCATCACCCTGGCAGTATGGGTGATAACATAAAGGGATTTACTTAGCTGTCTTGTAGGAAATGAGACAGATACTGTTTCTCCATATAGGCTAGAGTGAGAAAATGTTGCCTCACTGAGACTAGGTACAATGGGTCCCCATTCACCTTAGTTGAGCCAGTAATCTGGGATTAGTTGAGGAAAAATGTATCCTGACAGGCCAGACATCGGGTCCCTCACGGCTCAATGCTGCAGCCAAATAAGAAGACCCCGCTCACTTTCTCAACAGGATGAAGGAAAAAATGGACTCCAAGAGAGGTAGGCTGCAGGGTCGGGGAAGTAACAGGAGGAAATACTGTGTTGTCTTACAATGTAGTGAAGAAGGGTTTTACCCTTCTGATGTGCAGGATCTTGATAATATAGTGGCATCGGAAGCCAAACCACGGACAGAGATATAGGCTCATTTAATCTATTTTTGTAGACAAAGAAGCAGGAGAAGGAGAGAAATAAGCAAGGATGTGACAGAGAAAGGTTTATAGGGGAATAGGTTGGGAAGTAATTTAATTATAATAAATTAATGATTATTTTTTATGTTATTAACATTTATGTAATTGAAGATTTTTAGTAGTGTTAATTGTGGGGAGTAATTTATTTGTAATTAATTATTAATTGGTTGTTAATTAATATTGATTAATTATTTGAGTAATTAATTATGGGTAATTGTGTTATATTTTTAGGTGCAGGTTCTGGGGTTATAGGAATTAAGAGGTGGAAGTGAGTTATTTCTAAATAGTTAATAATTAGTTGTTAATTAATATTAATTATTTAATTGAAAATGAAATATGGAAATTGTGTAATTATTTTTAGGTGCTGGTTGTGGGGCGTATACGGGTAAAGGGGGAAGTAATTTATTTTTAATTTAATTAATCAATTCGCTCTTAGGTTATATTATTTCGTGGGTTGAAAAATAAATATGAAACCGTGTAATTAATTTTAGGTGTGGGCTGTGGGGTTTATAGGGCTAAAGTGGGTGGTAAGTTAGTGTAATTTTTATGTGTTTTCATTTGTTTTTTAATTAATAATATTTATTTAATTGATAATTAATTATATTAATTATGTAAAGGCACATTTTTATTTTTAATTTAGATGTGAGTTGTGAATTGTGTGGGTGCTGTAGTGATAGAGCTGTAAATAAAATAAATGTATGTAATAATGTTTTTGTTTATGACCAATTTCTACCTCTTAGAATTATTTGTTTGAAAAATATTTTTATATTTTTTTATTTAATATAATATTTGTAGGTATATGTATTTAACATTATAATATGCTTTTAATTTCTAACATATTTATATATATATATTTTTTTATTTGTTTTTCAAATATTTTGTTGTTGATATTTTGTTCATTTTAATTTTGAATAGACTGTAGTGGGAATAGTAGTTTTTATCCTTTTCGATCCAACACTTTCCCCACTGTTACACTCACTGGATTAGAATGGTACTTTCTACCTCTCCGCTATCCAACACTTTCCTTACTGTTGCCCTGACTGGAGTGGGAATAGTAATTTTTACCCCTCCGCTATCCAACACTTGCACCTACTGTTACACTCACTGGAGTGGGAGTTGCTTAATTTTTATCTCTCCGCTATCCAACACTTTCCCCGCATTGCTACACTCACTGGAGTGGGAATAGTAATTTTACCCCTCTGCTATCCAACACTTTCCCACTACTGCTGCACTCACTGGAGCTGGGAATATGCCAATTTTACCCCTCCAGCTGTCCCAACACTTTCCCTACTGTTGCACTGACTGGAGTGGGAATGGTAGGTTCATCCCTCCTATCCAACACTTTTACTACTGTTGCACTCACTGGAGTTGAGATAATGTAATTTTTACACCTCCGCTATCCAACACTTTCCCTACTGTTGCATTGACTGGAGTTGGAAAAAAATGTAAGCGTATATATTTTTAAATAGTGTAATGTTTTAATTAATAATAGAATATATTTTTTTTACATAAATTTTATGTTATTGGTATATGTATATATATATTTATTTGTTACATTTTCTATATATTTTTAAAATTATAAACTGTCGTTTAAATTAATAGTTTATTAATTGTTTTACAGTAAATATATATAATAATTAACATATATGTGTGTTTAACTTTTCAAAAGTTAAGTTTATTTGTTTATTATTTGTTAAAATGCATATTAAATCTATTTTTTATTAAGTTTATTATTTAATATATTTAATATTTATTATTTTATTTTATATATGCAAAAACGATATTTTTTCCATCTATATTTCTGTGGTTGATATTTTTTTCCGATATTTTTATACTTTTACTTTTATCAATATATAGGATGCCGATATTTTTGACATCTACATTTATGACTCCAATATTCTGGTATGGGGATGTTTTGGGTGTCGATGTTTTTGTCAGTGAACCCCCCCAGAGCATGGCATCGTTGAAGCACCGAAATAGCCTGCTGAAAAATAAGATCCATAGCTACATGCGCCATGTTGCACAAAAGTGGTTGTATTGTTTTATTATTTTTATTTTATTTTATATATATATATATATATATACATATATATATATATATATATAAAAAACTATGGGGGCCTATTAGGATGGCGGGCGGATCACTACCGCCGGGCGGGCGGTGGCCATCCGCCCACCATCTGTTCCTGTTTTACCCCTGGGCATAGTAGTATGGTGAGAGTTACCCGTGGACGGGAGAGACCGGTCCGCCGCGGCTTCCGCCGGTCGGCTATGACATTCTGGTGGCCGGCGGAGCAAAGCCCATAATATGGTGGCGGTGCCTTGCAGGCACCGCCATCCATTATGATGCCTGCGGTGGGAATGCACTGCGATGGCGGAGACTCCGCCATGGAAAGGCATCTTGAGAATTAGCTTTAGGGGGCACATTGCGGGCCCCGGGGGGAGAAGTGGGGGGTGGGTGGCTGCACTGGGGGGTACCTATGGTACCGCCTGTCGTTGCCATGCACAGGTGGCAGGCACCGCGTCGTGCCTGTCACTGCGTTGTGCATGGCAATGTGACAACATGGACTTTAACACTGCGGCGGTGCCAGCCTCACAGCACCGCCCGCCGCAGCCTGTGAGAAACCGAGGATGCGCCCGCCAGTGTGGCGGGCGCACTCATAGTGGCTTGAGCGGGACCGCCAGCACCTCTGAGTGGTCGGTCCCGTTTTCCAGTTACGGTGGCGGGCCGGCAAAGTCCGCCCGCCATCGTAATGGGGCTCCATATTTTTTGACATCTATATTTATGTCGCCGATATTTTTTTTCTCAATATTTTTGTACTTACCTTTATAAATATAGGATGTCGATATTTCTTTGCATCTATATTTATGACTCAATGTTGTGGTATGGGGATGTTTTGGGTGTCGATGGTTTGTCAGTGAACCTCCCCCAGAGCATGGCATTGTTTGAGCACCTAAATAGCCTGCTGAAATAAAATAAGATCCAGTAAGCTATGCCCTCGATGTTGCATAAAGTAGTGGTTGTATTGTTTACCACTTGGCTTCATTCTCACTTAGGAATACACCTAGTTCTGATCATCACCTAACACCCCGTTAGATAGTGACAGGGGAGACCTCATGAATATGCAAATACTCTGCCACCAGAAGAGCATGGCTACAGGGAGAAAGTTCAGCTGAAATTTTGAATGATGAAATGCATGTTTATCTCTCTGAATTAACAAAGGTGCAAAGTTCATTTACTAAACAGGTAACCAAAGGAAGGAAAGAAGCGTGCCACTGCTGAGGTCAACCTCCCAAGTTGTGTGCACATGAGGCGACTTTGTCCGGGAAATGGAAGAGAACACAAAGTTTGACTGGCCTTTCACCGCATGGCGATGGCCACCCCCACTACCCTCTCACGTGAATGGGTTGGAAGACTTGGATCCATTTATTGGATGTCCGAATAAACCCAGCATCATGTCAAAAACTACTCACGATATAAATGGAACAAGAGTGGGGAAAGAAGATTGTGATGTGCAAAATTCCCCCCGACCTCTGCCTTTTGGACAGCCTGCGAAGAGAACTGTCTACTCATGCCAATGTGTCCCAAAGAAGTACTCACACTAGCTTGTTAGATGACATGTATGGTTTCAGCATATGTCGAATATAGGTTTAGAGAAGCACTAAGAGAGTCATGGCCTTGCATTTGCTCTTTAATTCCTCTCAAGCCACAGGGATCAGATAGAGTCAGCACTCAACTAAAGAAGAACCCCCAAGCACAGCTCTATGTTTTTTGCATCTTTACTCTGTGTGAGGATTAAGGCTGAATGCAGCCAACACAAGTTTAGGGCTAGTACAGTTTCTAGTTAATGCCAGAAAATGCGCACTCCCTTAACAGAAGTTTTATACATCCTTACAGATAGACAGGACATTAAGTATGAGATACCAAAGGGGATGATGGACGGAGCGCTTGAGCCAATCAAACACCTCACCCCCAGTCAACGGATCTGGGTTTAATCCATCATCATTCTTTGACTCACTCACCACCTCCAGTCTCAGACATGGCCATATGCAAATCAGTCTGACCCTGTGCCTCATGGGAACAGTCCAGCCCGAACTGCCAAGCCATGTCTTCCCTGGACCGGGAAACAAGCATCCTAGGACCGGTTTCTGGCCATTCAGCCGTCATCAGCCAGGCTAGCTTGAATCCAGTGGCAAAGTGAGCAAGGGACCCACGTCTGGGCATACCCTGCCAACTTAGGGCGAACAAAGCGATACAAAAGGGGATGATGGACGGAACGCTTGACACAATCAAACACTCACCCCAGTCAACTGATCTGGGTTTAATCCATCATCATTCTTTAGCTCACTCCACCACCCCAGTTCAGACATGGCCATATGCAAATCAGTCTGACCCTGTGCCTCATGGGAACAGTCCAGCCCGAACTGCCAAGCCATGTCTTCCCTGGACCGGAAACAAGCATCCTAGGACCGGTTTCTAGGCATCCGCCGTCATCAGCCAGGCTAGCTTGAATCCAGTGGCAAAGTGAGCAAGGGACCCACGTCTGGGCATACCCTGCCAACTTAGGGCGAACAAAGCGATACAAAGGGGATGATGGACGGAACGTTTGAGCCAATCAAACACTCACCCCAGTCAACTGATCTGGGTTTAATCATCACGTTCTTTAGCTCACTCCACCACCCCAGTTCAGACATGGCCATATGCAAATCAGTCTGACCCTGCTGCCTCATGGGAACAGTCCAGCACGAACTGCCAAGCCATGTCTTCCCTGGACCGGAAACAAGCATCCTAGGACCGGTTTCTGGCCATTCAGCCGTCATCAGCCAGGCTAGCTTGAACTCCAGTGGCAGAAGTGAGCAAGGGACCCACGTCTGGGCATACCCTCGCCAACTTAGGGGCGAACAAAGCGATACACAAAGGGGATGATGGACGGAACGCTTGAGCACAATCAAACACTCACCCCCAGTCAACTGATCTGGGTTTAATCCATCATCATTCTTTAGCTCACTCCACCACCCCAGTTCAGACATGGCCGTATGCAAATCAGTCTGACCCTGTGCCTAATGGGAACAGTCCAGCACCGAACTGCCAAGCCATGTCTTCCCTGGACCGGAGACAAGCATCCTAGGACCGGTTTCTGGCCATTCAGCCCGTCATCAGCCAGGACTAGCTTGAATCCAGTGGCAAAGTGAGCACAGGGACCCACGTCTGGGCATACCCTGCCAACCTTAGGGCGAACAAAGCGATACACAAAGGGGATGATGGACGGAACGTTTGAGCACAATCAAACATCTCACCCCCAGTCAACTGATCTGGGTTTAATCCATCATCATTCTTTAGCTCACTCCACCACCCCCAGTTCAGACATGGCCATAGTGCAACATGAGTCTGACCCTGTGCCCTGATGGGAGACAGTCCAGCACATGCCCAGACTATTTTTCACACATTCCTAACGGACATAAAGTTAGGAGTACGTAAGTGATTTCTGTGAATGCCAGAAATCGTAAGTGCCTTCTGTGAATGCTCAGAAGTAGTAAGTTTAGGATTTTGTCTCAGATTAGTTCTCTGTGAATCGGCCCCAAAGATAGGAACTGCTTGCTTTGTACCTAGTGTCCCAGCAAGCGATGCGGACAATGGAATGTTGCCAGAGGCCACACAAACTTTGCATAACATACAGAAGAAAATGGTAGATGAAGGAGGAAGATGAAGGAGGCGTGCTTTCTTTACTACCATCCTGGATGCCGCGTGGACTGTTGAAAGTTTTATTTCCAGCTCCCTGTGTGCTTTGTTGTTGATATATATGTGGTATTCAATTAATTTTAGTATGTTGTAGGCTGACTGGATACAGCACAAAGACGGGAGTAGATGCTGTTCCAGTTAGAGACACCAACATGAGTAGTAAATGCCTCAGGAGCAAAATAGTGCTCATCTAGTGCCAAGTGGAGACCCGGGTTAAGAACCAGTAGTTGAAATATCAACTAGAGGGAGGAATGTTGGAGAATAAATGAAATATGGAAGAAATTACGCTACAGCAGACAGCAGTAGAAAGCGATATACAATTATACGTGGTGAAAGAGCAGTGCTGCTGCCCAAATCTTCATGCTGGCGCAGAGTGAGGTGGAAAAGTTCCCTAGAAAATAGAGTGCATGACCAGCAAGGTCTTAGTTAAAGGAAAACCCGTGTTTGTAAGCCTGGAGGGAATTTATGGTCTCAGCACACAAGCACATATTCTGTGGTCCTAGTAAATTAAGAACGTGACTTGAAGAGAATAAGAGCAGGAGATTGAGATTGGCCAAGAGCTTTACAGAATCTAATAAGAAGTCTTAGGGTAGAATCGATAAGACACACATGCAAATACACATGCATTCAAAAGAAGTCAATAAATGGTTTTAAGCATTGTTAGAACTGCAATAAAAGAATGTGTAAGAAATAGGTTAAAAGTTTAGGGGACACAGGTAATCTATGTTTTCTAGCAACAAAATATGTGGCAACTGCTGAGTAATCTATTATGTGACCTTTTGCAAGAAGCATTGTTCATGTTGCAAAATTTAATTGACTGCCTGTGAACAACAAGTGAGACCAGCTGTTTACCTGTGGGGGATAGCCACTTTCCCTGCCGTGACAGTAAATCTGCTTTTGCCGTGCCAAGAGAAGTCTTGTCTTTTTCTCTTTTTCTTAAGTTTTTCCAGCAACATGAGTATTATGAACAACTGTCACTGGAGTTTTTCTTATCTGAGAAGCATAGGAAAAAACATTGCAACCTTAACTGTCTCTACCTAGTGTACTATGGGAAATAAATAAGCAAACAACTTTTTTCAGGACCTTACAATCTGTTACTATGTGAGAGTGAGTTTGAGATACTGCGAATGTGCTAGTAGAATATTACTCCAAAATGGATTTACTTTTCATTAGTTGAATCTGCGAGCACGAGAGGAAAATGTGATTACGTTTCTGGACTGATATCTTTTTCATGGCACAGTCTCAGAAGGAAGTCGTCATAGATTGTGGCACCCATTGGTTTCTGTGTGTGTGAATTTTTAGCCATGCCTTAAATGAAGCATTTTCACGTTGCATTATACAGACCTGCCTTGAATGGTCTGGTTGAGAGGTCAAATCGATTTTTTAAAGAAGGGATTGTTACAGACTGACTCACTCATGGTCTATCTGTAAAATATGTTTTTTAGACAAAGGATATGAAGTTATGTCATTACTCCTGATTGCACCTCTGGGTGTCGCCATTTAAGTTGTGAGAAGGGGCAGACAGATAAAACCAGGCTTCTATTCTCAATGGTTTAAGATTTCTAGATCAAGAAGTGGTGATTGTAGAGTGTGGGGAGAGTGAAATGTGCGTACAAGGTTCTCCAAGAAACAAGCTACAGCAAAAGAATGCTTTGAGGAGAAAAAGAAATGCTATGGACAAGATCCTGAAGGTAGAATAGGATCTTATCAAAAAAACCTTACAAAGATGTCAAAGGGGAATCCCACATTTTCTGTGCCCGATCCAGGGATTGGCACAGTTTCTAAGAAGTAGCTCTTTATGTGCCCGGGAAATGTTGGTGAAATAGAAGGAAACTGGGGCAGGTGACAGAAGAATAAACTAAAATCATTTGTTTTTGCAAAAGCGAGGGTGTGTGTGATTTGGGTTGAGATCAGCTTGGTTCAATAATTGTTTTGATTAGTACTAGGCCCAGATCATGAAAACTCCATGTTCCAGTCCAAATACTAATTCAGTAAGCTTGGTGTATATACGTCACATTTTGGACAGAGTGAGATTTTTTCACACATCAAAGTCAGATTGTCTCTGATTACTCAACTTTCATCACGAGATTGGTTTGGATTTTCAAGCTTCATCTCCTTTGGATTTGGATAATTTAGCTTAAGTGACTCCATGTAGTAGTGAGTTTACTGAGAAACATGATGGAGTCATTCACTCATGCCTAAGAGGTTGAGAGTTGCCAAAATATTGAATAAGTGCTCTTTTATTATATGTATTCATGTTTCATATTTGGCCTCTTCAGGGCTTGCACTGTTCCAAAGAAAGACTTGAAAAGGATACATATGCCTGTCATTCCTACTTACTAAAGAAAATTTGTCCATAGAGTGCTAAAAAAAAACTAGCGGGTGCTGCAGAGGATGACAGAACAAAAGTTAGAGACGCTGCTGACGCCTTTGATGCTAGAATAGCTAATACCGCGCTTCATAGCATTTTCTAAGGAGCAAGAGTAAAGAAATTTGAAAAAAGTGTTTGTACTCATACTATTTTTGTACAAATCTTGCTTGAAATGTGAGAGGAAATTTTCGACATTTAAAAAATGAGAGAAAGTGTGTTTTTAAGCCTTACTTCCTACACATTTGAATAGCTAACATAATTGCTACTTTCAGCATCCCCCTTTCCCACAACGGTATTCTCTGATTATCCATCCAGTCTGCTACATATGCCTTTATAGATTTTATGGTCTAAAATTAGAAAACTGCACACAATATAAAGGGAGGTACCCTGATCCTCGGAAAAGGGATAGGTATATATCAACATAAGAGCAAACGTTCCCTTTTCCCAAGTTTGAAGAGAAGACCCTAAGACTAGTGAATCAGATAAAATAAATCTGTGATCTAAATGTATAAGGACAACAATACATTTCCAAGTTGCTAAAGTACAAAATCATGTGTGAAGAGAAACAAATGTAAATATATAAAATCAAAACAATATTAAAAAGGAATGCTTATAAAAAATGAGTTTATTAAAGGAGTTTAAAATTACAGAAAACCTTGGGAAAGCAAAGCAAGCATTGGCAATGCCAGTAGTTCTGGCTTATGAACAAAAGTGCATTTTGTGCCATTGATGGGTTGAGGCACTCAACAAGTTATCATAAATGTACTCTGTCACCACCAACTTTGCAATTATACATCCATAGATACATCCACTGATCTATTCCTGCATTCACCTCTTTTGATACAACTGCAACAAACACACAATAATTCAGCGATATATTTGTTGGATAAATTTAAAGAATTCAAGTAAAAAAACGTATGCTGCTGGAGGCAAACACTGTAGGCATATGCTTGCAATGATGAAAATAAACACAGCCGAGGGTGACTGTCTTGCAGAGGGTATTGTGCATTTTCTATCATTCCTTTATGCAGGTTTCCAGGATGGCTGCCACATTTAAAACCATTGTTGTTGGCCATCTTGTATTGCAGTAAAACGACGTTATGCCACTCAGTGGACTACAGCATTTCACAAAGGTCTCCTGATTTAGAGGAGAGTGGCCACATAGGATGCTGCACACTGCAGATGAAATGAGCAGCAACCAAGTGACCTGTTGCAAGCACTGCCTGGAGAGTTTAGTATCCTCTTAAGAAATATTAAAATAGAAAGAGGAGAGGACAAAGGAAATGAAAGAGGGAACTATAAAGGTACCAACAGAATAGAGATCAGCACTGGAGTTGGAATAAATAACAAGTTTATTAATCACTCATGAGCGGGACCACGTCCATACAACACTCTCAAGTGTTGCAGGAGGTAGTACACTGAAGTCACAGAACACAGGTCTTTTATACAGGTTTTCTGCAATGCAAGCATGTGAACAGAAATAGGAAGAACAAGTTTTAGGAATAGCTATCAGCAAACAAGGGCAGATGAATAACCATGTGGTCAGCAAAGTGGGAGGGGGAGCAGGAATGCTTATGGCAGCAGTAAATGGTCGACAGTTAACATCTGAGACCAGGTGCACTGACAGCTACAAACCCTGAGCACGTACATTGCTTTAGCTGAGTCAGGAAGTCAACAAAAATAGATAACACAAGCAGAGTGAAAAGACGAAAGAATTACGAAGGAAACTTAAATGGACACCATAGCCAAAATGGCTGTTGCTTATGCTAAGTAAAATATTACACGTTTTCCACAGACGGCCCTTTTAGCATAAGCCAAGACATTTTTCTTATGCTTTAAAAGGGGTACGATAAATATCATGTATATCAATTAGCATCATGTCGCTAACTTCTCGATCTATTGCTAAACGGGCATTTACATTTTGGACATTCGTTTTTGATGGTAGACAAGTAGTACAAGTGGAAATACAGAGGGAACAAAGCATCGGTCCGCATTGGATACATAAACAACAGGAGAAGAGAATTGCAATAATTATGAACAAGGCCGATAATATTTTTAAACCCCATACAGAAAATACGTTCCAGAACCATCCAGCCCAAGTCCATGTTCCTGAATCTTGATGTATCTCAGTAGCTATTTTATGCATTTTGGAAATGGCATCATAAACAGAAGGGGCGTGGTCAGGGATAAATACACAACAACTACTACCGATAATGCGACATGCTCCACCACGATCAGCTAGAACCACGTCTAGCACCATTCGGTTTTGCAAAGTCACAATTCTCGTAATTTGGAGTTCTTCTGTAATATTCCCAAGCGCCATTGCTGTCTGATTAGTCACAGCCTCTACTACACGGGTTAAGCGTCTAATCTTCCTACTATTTAAAGCTGCACCAACAAAGAAAAAGAGTCCCAAATTAAAGTCAACATATTGCTGTAATGCAGTATCAGTTTGATCCACTTCATCATTATTTATAGTTCTTTTGAATCGGTTCAAGGAAATGTCATTAAACAGTTTTTGATCTTTATGATAAGATGCAGGTGCTAGGAACACAGGAGGAAGCAAAAAGGACACATAACATATTCCGGACCATCCAATTGGTAGATGATAGTAGCCTTTACTCCCACAAATAAAATAAGTGTTGTGTGAGGACAGAAAACTGCTATTGTTCGTTCCAGTAATGTTCAATACTGTGGTACAGTCACTTTTTCCCACTGGGATACTACCAAAACTGCTCACACAAAGATTTGCTCGGGCTCTAGTAACAGCGATAACAAAAGGCCCGTTACCCTTGGCCGTTCGAGTGTTGGGGAAAACATAACGTGTGGAGGAATTTCCTTCGCGATACTCCTCCATTTCCCATACAGTTCCTTTGGCTTGTGGGTCCCCTTCCTCATCGGGGTAACAAACTTTATTAAGTTGTGCATTAAGTCCTCCTACATCAGCTAGAGTAATATTAGCAATTTCAGAGGCCCACAACAGTGCGAACCAGGCTCTACAGGAGCCATTATGCGAGAATGGCAAGGGAATGAAAGGCGTTCCTCCCTTCTTCTGATGAGCTGGCATCATTCCACATACCCAGCAGTTGGTAGTGTTCGTAGCATTATGAGTATGATGCAACATTTGTATGAAAGTGTTATTGAGATACGACATTCGGTGCTTCTTTTCATGATAGGGAAGAGTAAAATAATAATGTTCGGTGGGGACAGGAGTAGTAGCAGTCAATAAGTTTCGAGCCGGAGCTACTTCCTCTACAACCCACATTATAACAGCAATGATGACAACAGTCAAAGTTAGTCCAATAGCGAGCATCATATTTTTACTACAGACTTTTGCAGCATTCGATTTCTTCTCCTCCGGCATGTTTATTTCGTCGGTAAACAACAAAACAGATGGTGCCCTAAGGTCCTGGGCAGGCGTTGGTTTCTTCACTAACGTTGAGACGAGTAGTCACTAAAAGGCTACCCCCTTTGTAGTCAGTCTTTAACCACCCAGGACAGTGGCTCAAACAGTCTCTTTCTGCGATGAAATGTCTTTCTTCCTGGATCGAAGCAGATATCTGGATGTACCAGGGATCGTGTGGTCCGGGAAGTCTTCCTCAGGTCTTTCAGGTGACACGGCTCGTCCTTTCTCGGTGACCAGGATGTCGCGGTGATCTGTCAACGCAGCTGGGCTCACGAGGGCATGCGGAACTTTACGACAGTGGGTGGCGTGCACCCAATTCTTCCGGTTGGTCACTCGTACCGCAGTTCTGGTAGCCAAGAGGACTTGCTCCGGTCCACGCCAACGGGGTGCCAAAGAATTGGTCCGCTGGAACGACTTTGTCAAGACAAAGTCACCAGGCCGCAGATCATGGCCCTCACCCTGCGACCTGTCTGGAAGGGCTTCCCGTACCTGCTGATAAATAGAAGACAAGCTGTCAGTTAACTGGGACAAATAGTCACTCATCAACACATAGGGTACATCATGTATATGGCGAGGCTTAGGATTCCCCAAATATTCATGGGCCTGCCAAACACAACCTCATATGGCGTAAGGCCAGATCGTGTATGTGGTATCGATCTGATAGAAAGCAGTGCTAGGGGCAGGGCATCAGGCCATTTCAAAGACGTGGAAGCCTGTATTTTAGCCAATTTCAGTTTCAGAGTGGAATTGTAACGCTCCACCAAGCCTGCTGATTGTGGGTGAAAAGCGGCATGAAATTTCTGCTTAATCCCTAACCCTTTCATGACATATTCGACAACTTGCCCAATGAAATGAGGTCCGTTGTCACTCCATAAGACCCGACAAATGCCGAATCGAGGAAAGAACTCCTTTAGGAGAACTTTCGCTGTCGTGAGAGCTGTATTATCCTTCGTAGCATACGCCTCCACCCATTTACTGAAGGCACAAACCACCACCAGGACATATTTCAAGTTATTACAGCGCTCAAACTGAATGTAGTCCATTTGCAGGACCTCAAAAGGTGCAGTTGGTGTCGCAAACCCTCCTGTTGGAGTTCGCGTTCCCTTTCCGGGATTATACTGAAGACAGACCAAACAAGACTGGACCATCTTTTTAGCAGTGCCGGCAATATCAGGATGATCCCAAACTTGCATAAGTTGTTTTGCCATTGAGGATGCTCCAACATGTGCCGGCCCATGTACCATGTGAATCATGGGGTATAAGTAGGCTGTGGGTAACTTCCATTTGGTCATATCTTTATTCCTCCAACAGCCCTCATCATCCAGTGCTCCCTCCTTAGACCATTGGTCTAGTTCATCAGTGGAGGCAGATTGTTGCATGTCCAGTACCTCTTGCCTGGCATCATGCCAACGTTCAGCTTGTGACTTCACTACATACATAGATGTGGTACTTCGCTGCATTGCGGTTTCACGGGCTGTGTAATCTGCGAAGGCATTACCTGCTCCTATTTTATCAGTCACTTTCTTGTGTGCACTACACTTAACAATTGCCACTTTCTTAGGATAGGTTAGAGCAGTAAGAAGATTATGTACTAATTCTCCATGCACTATCTGTGTCCCATGTGAGGTGAGGAAACCCCTTTCTTTCCATAAGCGGCCAAAATTGTGTGCCACCCCGAAAGCGTACTGGCTGTCAGTAAAAATATTAACAAGCAAATCTGTACTAAGCTCACACGCTCTCGTTAGTGCAATCAATTCGGCCGCTTGGGCTGACTTCTGTGGGATGCGAGCTGTTTCTACTACTGTCTGAAGTGTTGTAATCGCATAGGCAGCAGATGTAGTGCCATCAGGCAATTTGAGACACGAGCCATCAACCCATAACTCCCCATCAACACTAGAGAGAGGTGTATCTTGCAAGTCAACGCGGCCCTTTGTTTGCTCTTCAGTAAGGAATATACAATCATGTAACTCTTGCGACTGAGACTGAGTAGCTGGAAATGGCAATAGTGTAGCAGGGTTTAGGGTCAGACATCTTTTCAGTGTAATATGAGGGGCCAAAAGTGTCAATTCATATCCTGTCAAGCGGGCACTAGTCAAATGCTGTGTTTTTGTTTGATTTAGCAAAGCATCAACAGAATGGGGTACTAACACAAGCAGCTTATGTGACAAAACTATTCCTTCACTCTGACGTATTGATACAGCCGTTGCTGCCACCGCTCGGAAACATCCAGGCAGCGCACGGGCGACTGGGTCAAGGGCAGCTGAGAAATAGGCACAAGGACGTTGCTTATCACCGTATGTTTGTGTTAAGACTGAGAGGGCACAACCTTCCCTCTCGTGTACATAGAGTGTGAAGGTCTTAGTGTAGTCTGGAGTTCCTAATACTGGTGCAGAGCAAAGAGCTTGGCGTAACTGTTGGAAGGCATTCTGACATTCAGTAGTCCATGGGAGGGGCATCGGAGTGTCTTTAGTCAAAAGGGCCAATAAAGGTTTAATAATGTGCGAGAAACTGGGGATCCACTGCCTACAGAAAGAAGTGAGGCCAATCAGTGCACGAACATCCTTCTGAGTACGGGGCACAGGAGTATCTAAAATGGTCTGAATGCGATCTGGTGTAAGTGCACGTCCCTCCTTAGACAGGAGGTGACCTAAATAGGTAACCTGCTGTCTACAAAATTGCAATTTCTTTCGCGAGACTTTGTGATTGTGAGATGCAAGAAATGATAACAATAACAGTGTTCCTTCTTCACACTGCTCAGGGGTATCTGCAGCCAACAAGATGTCATCGACGTATTGGATAAGGGCCACCCCTTTGGGTACAGAAAAGGAATCAAGCTGCCTTTTTAATGCCTGACTGTAAATACTGGGACTCTCTGTATAGCCCTGTGGAGCTCTACAGAACCGATATGATCTATTTTTCAGGGTGAACCCGAACAAATAACGGCTGTCAGGATGGATGGGTATCGAGAAGAAAGCATTCTTCAAATCGATCACCGAAAATGTAGTGGCAGTAGGAGGGACCATAGTGAGAAGTGTAGTGATGTCAGAAACCACCGGATATTGGGGCACTACAATTTTATTAACCTCTCGCAAATCAATAATGAATCTGTAGATTTTAGTGTCAGTGTCTTTTTTCAAAATAGGAAGGATAGGGCTATTGCAAGTGTTATAGGGGACCTCTTCCACTACCCCCACTTTAATCAAATCCTGAACAATGTGTGCCAATGCTTCTTCACCTTCTCGAGATATTTTGTATTGAGGCAGTCGAGGCAATGAAACACCCTCCTTTACTTGAATATGTACAGGTGGAATAACCATTTGACCCACATCAGTATCTGATTTAGCCCACAAAGTACTAGGTAAGGATGCCAGAGCGACGTCCTCATTGATAAGACAAGATCTCTCTACCATTGGGTAATTATCATTCAAAATAACACGCACACCTTCCGGAGAACAACGTATTGTGGCACGTAAAATATTTAAGCATATCGATACCCACAATGTTGTCCGGTGTGGTAGGGGAAAGCAAAAATGGACATGCTGCAGTGAATTTATCAAGTCTGAATTCAAGTGGCTGTGAAAGTGGGCTAGGTGTAGGTGTCCCATCGAATCCTATTGATGTTATCATTGTGCCGGACAGGGGAGCTCTAGGAACCAGTTTTTTAGACAGGGCACTACGAGTAGCCCCTGTATCAACCAGAAACCGATCAGTAGATCCCAAGACGTTTGCGTCAACATAAGGACCCATTTGATCTACTGGTACCTCAACCGGTTCCTTACCCCGTCCTAGGCATCCCTATGCCTAATCAGAATCTGCAAGGACCTCATCAGAATAATCAGACATTTGATATTGATTTCGTCTCTATCAAAAGTATTAGAGTAATTTGGTCCTTGTTCAACTGCCTCAAACCTGGGACGAGCTCCTGTACCTCCCCTGTTTCCTGAATTCCTGGGCGTCCTCTTATACTGCCCCTTCCCCGCTGATACTGCTGACCTCGCAAAAGAGGGCACTCAGAACGCCAATGCCCAGCCCTTACAATAAGCACACTGATCAGGGGACAAATTTGCTCGAGGGAGAGGGTGCTCCAGGTGTGTATACATTGCACGTCCGCCTCTTCCACCTCCCCAAATGGTGGACCATATATTTGAGCCAACATAACTTTCGTCTTTAAAGCTTTATCCTTCTT
>CAWUFW010029716.1:0-18528 GCA_963921515.1 Calotriton arnoldi
TTTAAAATGATTGTTTATGTGCAGTTTGCTGTTTCTATGTGTGCTGCACAAGGCAGCACACATGGAAACAGCAAAAACGAGGAGAAATAAAACATTTCTCCTCGTTTCGCCTGTTTAAGACCAGGTTTTCCCTGGTCTTAATTTTGGCGCTGCCTCCTATTTACGCTGCCCTTGTAATAGGAGGCAGCGGCAAAATCAGTGGGTGTTGCGGTGGAACGCCCATCGCAACACCCATTGCCCTCCCCTTTCATGCTAAATACAACGTGAAAGGGTGCTTTATTTACAAGGCAGCGTTAAGCCACGTTAAGTAGCTTAACGCTGCCTTGTAAATAAGGTGCGGCCCTCTCGCCATCACAACGTCACTGAAAGTGACGTTGTGATGGCGATAGGGGCTTGTAAATATGCCTCCTAGTATGTTTAGGAATATTATAGAGTGGGATGTACACACTTTCAGGTTTTGGCTGGAAAAAAATGGGCGAGTAGACCTTCAGGGTGATTTTGAGTGTCGGTAAAAACATCCCTCCTATGTGATTTAAGGCAAATTCCAATGTGTTCACCAGATCTGTTTGCAATTATAATCATTTGAAAAAAAACACAAGCCTATTTTCTAGTTTATAAAAGATGTGTTAATAAGTCCATTCAATCATTTAAACTAAATCACTGATCGCAATGTAAACATACATCGTCCCATACATTCTCAGTGCCTCATGTATCTCATACTCATTTAGCCAAAAATATGCAGCGTATTGCAGTAAGTTTCCAATGATTATACATTCCTTTCTTTCCTCTTTCTTGTCATGATTCAATAACTCAAACTGTTCCAACTAAACTTCATCAGTGAAAAAATATCAATACATTTTTTCGCCCAGCACCTTCCATTTACTGATACAGGTATCAGGTTGTTAAACCCATTGATATTGCTTCCATAAAGGTTTGCCTCAATGAACCTCTCATATGTACTGTGTTATGTAATGCTAAAGTGGCCATTCCAGCAGTTGTGCTTGCCTCTGTGTTCTTTTTCTTTGTGTAGTCCTTTGATCAAACATTGGTCAAGGAATGCAAGTGCAGGGCATTTCAATAAATATCTCTAACTGGTACCACCTTTCACCATAGAAGCAGCACTAACTGTGCACACTTTGAAAATCCACTCCACTGTATGGATCTAAGTCTTTAAGTTTTTAGAAAAATGCCTCTTTTTGCATGATCACCCTGGAGTGGAGTGATGATGCTGGGTTTTTGACCCTGTGCACTGGGGCTCTACTAACCAGGCCCCATTGCATGTGCTCTGACCCCCAATACATGTCAAAACTGTTTATACTCCAAATTGGCATATTTAACTTACCTATAAGTCCCTAGTATATAGTAACAGGTGCACCGAGAGCATATAAGTTAAATGTCATTAGTGGAGTGCAGGTACCACTGTGCCACCCACCACAGTGACAGTTCAAGCATTTATGCAGGCCTACCACTGTAGCCTGTTCGTGCAGTTTTAAAACTGTAAACTCAACCTGTCAAATTAACCTCTTTTGGCAGACCTAAGCCATCCTTTTAAATATTAATATGTCATCCTGCAGTAAGCCTTAATGCTCACAAGGCATGGTACATAATACATGTGCAAGTTTAATATTAAACATGTCACTCACTGTCACAAGCCCCCCCAGGTGCTATTTTTACTATAGGAGGGTAATCAGTTCCATAGGAAAGAATTGAGGTACACTATCAGATTTAAAATGTTTATCTTATCCTAGAAACAGCTACAAAGTTAATTCTTGGACTTTTAAAAATATGTATTACAAGCCCAATTCACTGATAAAGTTGGATTTGTAATAAATATTTTGCAAAAGCTATATTTAAAAAGCTACCTCTTCCGTGCCTACAGCCACTAGAAGCTCATTTATGTGAGCTTCCAGCTATCACCCAGGAGCAGAATCAGCACTTGATGAGGTGTGAACTTGGTCCCAGAGGTGAGACAAAATAGCCTTGTATGTGGGGAGTTGCTATGTTCTTCTAGCAGGATTACCATCTGGGCCGTGCTCAGGAACTTAATTAACTTCAAAGAGGCCTTCCATGACACATTCAGATGTGTCTAACATCTGGCTCTGCCCCCTCATTCCCCTTAGTCAGCCAGCCACCAAACACAGTGAGAAAGGAGCTGCCCCCAGAACCGGTTTTGAGTGACCCAGGGGAGAGTTTCCTCATTTCCCTGATCATACCTCTAAGGAAGACACATGTGTTCTGCAAATGGGGAGAACAGTTCTGCCATGATGGACTTAGGTAGAGAGGGGCAACTGTGCAGCACTGTGGGATGGTTTGCAATAGGGCACACAGCAGCCCCTGCAAACGTGGGTAGGGTTATCCCTATTGGTTAGAGAGAGGCTAGGAGCCTCACTCAACCACAGGATAGTACCAGACATAAATGGGCACCCCTGGGCACCCTCTTCAGAACACTATTGGACCTGTGGAAGACAGAAGAAGGACTGCACCTGCTATTGACCTACTGTTAAGCAACAGGGACACAACAAGCTGCTAGAAGCCTTTTGTTCTGCGGGGCCCAGCTCACCAGTTCCAACTGGACCTGCCCTGGACTCTGCTTGTGGCTTCTGCTAGAGTGATTCTTGACCCCAAATTGCTGTTCCAGTGGTCTTTGAGCCTTTGGGTGTGTCAAAGTGTACTCCTCCTACCATCCTAAAAAATCTGGGTCTTAGGCACTTTTTGGATCCAAACAACTCCAGCCGCACCAGGGCAAACCTGCCAAGTCAATGCGATGAAGGTATGTTGCCACTGGGCCAAAGATTCAGGATGATCCAGCTCACAGCTTTTCTGCAGCAGCAAATCTATTTCAGGAGGATGTCACAGAGAAGGAATCCATCCTCATGGAGCCCTATTAGCCCACTGTTTTCAACCTTGCCCTGCTGGAAGAATCCAAGTTGTAAAAAAAGTGACTAAGTGCAAACATGGGAATCTTCACCAGGTAAAAGCACCAAAAGTGTTCTTCCGGTGAGGGATCTTCTTTGGGCACGAAGTTTGAATTGTGACCACTCTGAGCTTTCCCACCAAAATAAATCGCTTCACCAGTACCTCATCCAAAGGCTATACTGCCTCATGGAGTCCGTCTTGGCCTTTCTGCTGCCTTACCCCACTGAGGATTTTTGAGTTCCATTTCAGAGACAAATTCAGAATGTAAAACTACCAACTAGATTGAACCTGATTTCTATATTGACCTGGGCTCCTTCGCGGTCAGCCTTAAATCTCACCTAGGTACCTGCCAAGCACAACCAAATGACTCGGCAGGTGCTTAACGCATTTTTGGAACTATTTTCATTTAAAACTTAAATGATCCATAACTCTGGTTCCCCTTATTGGATTTGTGTTGTTTTGATGTCATTTTATTCATTAATTTTTTTCTCTATTTTTAAAAATTGTTGTGGTTGTGTTTTTAATTTTGAACTGTTTTGGTACTTCTAAATCCTGTCTGCTCTGTGCCACAGGTACCAAGGCTTGAGCTCAGGTTTAAATTACTGAAACCTATACAGGCCATAACAAGAATATTGACGTTATTAAGTGTGATGAACTACCACCCATCCCAAATAATAATCCACTTTCTTTCGTTAATGTTCAGCTTTGGGATCCAGGATTTGTTTTTAGCAGTACGACTCAGCTATCAAGTTGGAAATTAAGAATCCCTACATTGAATTGAAAGCGAACATTTGAATTCCAATTGTTATGGGCAATATGTCTCTGATTAGGTCATTCTTGATTTTAATAAATTATTTTTTATTTCAATTTTTTCACCTTATAAAAGTCTAAGGGATCATGCATTTGGATCTGGCTACCCACAGAACGTTCACAGTCATGGAGATGAAGGCCCTCAGCAGAGAAAGGAAATTGAATTTGGGCTACAATACCAGGAAGAGGACAATGAAAGGGCCCCCAATGCCAGGAATAAGCCCGCCAAGCACAGATCCCCTCTGAAGATGAAGCATGGATGCAGCCCAAGAGGATGAAGTGTCAGGGGACCACCGGTCTCAAAATGGATTTTCTGGTGTATCAAACTGGCAACCATAGTCATAGTGAAGAAACTGGCACTGGAAGAAAATGGACTGGCCTTGTATTAGAAAAAGGGCAGCTCAGGACTCTTGATGCCCGAAGAAGATGGTGGCAGGAATGGTGAGGTGTGTCCAAGGGGGCACAAACTCCAGCTTGCCCAAGGGTATTGTGCCTAGCTTTGTGATGTGGGACGACATTGGCACATGGTTTGCCTCCTATGAAATAGCATTAAGAATGCAGAGGGTGGGTCAACAGCACTGGGGAGCTTACTGTGGGAGTTTGAATCAACACTGGGGAGGGATACACTCCTGACTTGAGAATAGTAGGTAGCTGAGTCCTATACACATGTGAAGGATGACCTTGTGCAGACGTTTGGTCTCACATCTTAAGAGCACCGGAAGAAATTCCAAGGTACACAAAAAGGCACACAACCTACTGTGTTGACTTTGTAGATGCCTCAATAAAAGACTGGAGAACTGGATAAAGGCAATACAGCCACTACTTTTGATGGACTATATAATCTGATCATGAAGGAGCACAACTTGAGTAATTATCATTCAGAGTTACACTAGTGATGGGGTGCACAGGCAAAATATCGATTTTTAAATATCGACCTACATTAATATCGAGTTTTAAATATCGTAGGGACAGAATATCGACATCAAGAATATCGGTGACCAGAATATAGACCTGAAGGTAAGAAATATCGTTTTTGTTAATATCGAAGTTATTAATATCGATAGTAAAAATATCAATGTTAATAATATCGATGTTTATGTTAGTGTTATGTATTTTAGTATGTATTTTATATGTATGTGTTCCACATGTTTTGTTATGTTTTGTATTATTTTTTTAAATATATGTATTAATTGTTTAGAAGCTAGTATTTTTTTTTTAAGTCAATTTTGCGTTTTAGTACCGTAGCGGGTTGTGGGTTTATAGGGGAAAAGGGTGGGAAGTAATTTAATTATAGTAAATTAATTCCTAATTTTTAGAAATTATTAATTATTTTTAATTAAATTTTGCAGTTTAGTTCTGTAGCTCGTTGTGGGTTTATAGGGGAATAGGGTGGGAAGTAATTTAATTGTAATTAAGTATTTATTAATTTATATTTATTGTTATTGATATTTAATTTATTTGTAATTAATTATTAATTGGTGATTAATTTTTATTAATTGATTAATTGATAATTATATTGTATACATTTTTATTGGAGTGGGTTGGGGGTTTATAGGGGAATAGGGTGGGAAGTAAATAAATTATAATAAAGTAATTCATAAAAAAAAATTGGGTATTGATAATTAATTTATTGTTTATTAATTATTAATTGGTAATTAATTTTTATTAATAAATTAATTGATAAATATATTAATTGTGTTCATTTAGTTTAGGAGCGGGTTGTGTGTTTATAGGAGAATAGGGTGGGAAGTAATTTATTATAATGAAGTACTTATGTATTAATATTTATTGGTATTGATAATGAATTTATTGTTAATTAATTATTAATTGGTAATTAATTTTTATTAATTATTATTTATTGGTATTGATAATTATGTTATTGTTAATTGATTATTAATTGTTCATTAATTTTTATTAATTGATTAATCGATAATTATATTAATTGTGTTACATTTTATGTGGAGTGGGTTTTGTGTTTATTGGGCAATAGGGTGGGAAGTAATTTAATGTTATTAAAGTAATTATAAATTTTTATTTATTGGTATTTATAATTAATTTTTTGTTAATTTATTAATAAATCATTATTTAATTAAAACAATTATTTAATTGATAAGTATGTTATTTTTAACCCCTACGCTATCCAACACTTTCCCTACTGTTGCACTCTATGGAGTGGGAATAGTAATTTTTACCCCTACGCTATCTAACACTTTCCCTACTGTTGCACTCTCTGGAGTTGGAATAGTAATTTTTACCCCTACGCTATCCAACACTTTCCCTACTGTTGCACTCTCTGGAGTGGGAATAGTAATTTTTAACCCTATGCTATCCAACACTTTCCCTACTGTTGCACTCTCTGGAGTTGGAATAGTAATTTTTACCCCTACTCTATCCAACACTTTCTCTACTGTTGTACTTTCTGGAGTTAGAATAGCAATTATAACCCCTACGCTATCCAACACTTTCCCTACTGTTGCACTCTCTGGAGTGGGAATAGCAATTTTTACCTCTACGCTATCCAACACTTTCCCTACTGTTGCACTCACTGGAGTGGGACTAGTAATTTTTACCCCTACGCTATCCAACACTTTCCCTACTGTTGCACTTACTGGAGTGGGAATAGTAATTTTAACCCTTTCGCTATCCAACACTTTCCCTACTGTTGCACTCACTGGAGTGGGAATAGTCATTTTTACCCTTACGCTATCCAACACTTTCCCTACTGTTGCACTCACTGGAGTGGGAATAGCAATGTTTAGCCCTACGCTATCCAACACTTTCCCTACTGTTGCACTCTCTGGAGTGGGAATAGTAATTTTTAGTCCTACGCTATCCAACACTTTCCCTACTGTTGCACTCTCTGGAGTGGGAATAGCAATTTTTACCCCTACGCTACCCAACACTTTCCCTACTGTTGCACTCTTTGGAGTGGGAATAGTAATTCTTTTCCTCTGCTATCCAATATTTTTCTGTATTGTTTTACTTAATGTTGTGTATAATTTATTTTACAAAAATTAAAAATATTGTAATTTTTTTAATTTGTTAAATATATTTTTAAAATTTTTAATAATATTATTTTTGTATGTGTATGTCTGTATTTATAATTTATAAAATATTTTTACCAATTTATAAGTTATTAAAATAATTATTTATGAATATTATTAAGTAAGTATATATATTATATTTTATATGTATATTTTTAATTTATTTTAACATTCTATGTATCAGTTTTTATTGTTAAACATTTTTAAATAATTTTAACTATGTTTCTTTTAATTATATTTATTATTTACTTTATTTTACATTATTTTTTTAACATTTAAAAAAACCGATATTTTTTACAACGATATTTTTGCCATCGATATTTTTTCTCTCGATATTTTTGTACTTACCATGATGTAGATAGGATGTCTTGACTTCGATATTTTTGTCACAATATTTTTGTACCTCGATATTTTTGAGGTCGATATTTTGTCAGTGATTCCAGACGGAGCAAGGATTCAAGAAAACGAAACTTGCTCGGAGCAATCCCTCATTAAGGGGCCCATTACGATGGCGGGCGGAAGCACCACCGCCGTGCTGGCGGATGCAAAAAGCACCAGTTACCGCCGGCACGCAGCAGTCCACACGCCCGCCCAATTATGATGCGAAAAGTAGGCCAAACACCGCCGGCAAGCCAGCAACACCGTCCGCCATCAAAGTGCGCCCGTTCACGTAGCGGCGCAGCACAACTGACACACACCGTCCGACGAAACACGTCCCGCCCGGCGCATAAATTACGATGCCGCAAACAAACGGCTCCCACGGCCAAGAGATACCGTACGACAAACCGAAGCGGTAACACGGATGCCGAGCACGGACAACGAAGAAGCGGCTCCCGAGCATGAATCCAGCACTGCAGGCCCTCCCCATGCTCCTGCTGATGCACCACCAAGGACGCAACGTACCGCGGAGACGCGGGTAGGCACACACACAACAAGTGCATGCAAACAGCGCACACAGTGCAAGGGCGGAAAAAGCGGACAACCCCCCACCAGCGCGTGTACACTACACATCCACCATTGCATCCACATATGACACACAGGCCAAATCGTAACATCGCGTAACACATGTGTACACACCACCTGGGACTAGGAACCAACCACCCCGTCACGGCCCCAAAGCGCCGATGACGCCGCCACACATGCGCACAACGCAGAGGCCAACCGCAGCGCCATGCATGCGTCGCAAACAGACACAGGGACACAACCAAGCAGCACACACATCAGCCCCACCCGAACGCATATGACACGTGACAGGCCTGCCACAGACATGTCCCCAACGCCCAATTCACGGACAACACCCAACGCCACACAACCGACGCACACATGTCAGTGAAGACACGCAACAGCAGGACACACCCCAGTGTAACAAACATGGCGTAGCACACAGCGGCGGCAACACCAGCTAGGAGAAGCAGGGCCCCTTCGGGAAGAGGAACGCCAGTACCACACTGAAACACCCATACCACCCTGCACATATGAACAAGACATATAAAACGGAACACCAAAGAGCCCGGGGACCGACAACAGGTGGCCCAAGAATAACATTCACACACAAGGCCCAACGCAGAGCGGAAAGGCAGCCTGCCGCCCACACAAGGGAGAGCAGACAGCACTGAATGACCTTCCATTCCAACTCCGAAACCACAGCCCTACGACAGAAGCCGGTGAATACAGCCATTGTCCAAGAATAGACCAACACAGGCTTGCCGAGGAGACCGACCACAGGGCAGATAGCGCATATCACAGAAGCACACAACGGACGGGGAAGAAAGAAGAAAACACTCCCCCATGTCGGCCACATGCAAGTTAATTGGAAGGAGTCACACATCACTGACCTTGAACTGTCTGAGAAGCATGTGGGAAGAGGGCCCGTGTCCTCCAAACAAGCCAACAGAACACAAGTCCTGTCTCCCTACGACTACACAGAGCTCACAGCAACCTCGGAGCGTGCACATTGCAGACTGCACACACAGCCGGAGCACGCCACCACAACGCACCGCTGCGAAATGGCAACCGCAACACACCTACCCAACTACGCCGAACAGCTCAAGCTGTACAAAACCAACCTGTTCCATACATTGGGATGCGATCTCCTGTCCCTGCTGAACGTAAGTTACCGACTGACTTACCGCATCACATTGTTCAGCTGCGTCATGCCCGTCTTCTACTGTCGGAGGTGTCCCTACCAGCATCCCGTGGAGATATGCCTCTCCAACCCGGCATGTCTGAAGGCGGACCTGCTACCACTACTCCTCCCTCTGTACGCACACGACAGGGCCTGCTCTGCCTATGGGGGCATGGCGTATGTGGCCAAGATCGCACCCGCACTGAAATGGGACCACTGTGCCTCCACACGACGGATCATCGAGAACAGCTACATCGAATGTCACCCAGCATGCCCCATCATGGTCCTCCAAGGGACAACTTACGAACAACACCTTGACAGCCACCATCCGCTACATTGGCTGGCAAACATGTACACCACCAATGACATGGAAGCCCTGCTGGGCGGCATCGCATACCTGACAACCTGTAAATACGTCGGACCACAACGCAGGTTCCCCGAGTGACCTATGATGTCCAACCCCGCACCCATGCTTAGCTTCCGCACGGACTGGCCAGTCACCACCACAACAGCCATACCAAACGACCGGCAACTGTAACCACACCATCAACGACATCGCCATGACATCGGATATGACCGGGACATGCACACTGTTCCCCATCACATCCAGGAACACCGCATGCATCGTGGGAGGCAGTGGCATGGGCTATGTGTATCGCACCCACATGGACGGAACTGCACGAACAACCAGGACACAACATGGATCCAGCGCACATGGACACACACACCGCTCAGTGGACATGAATAGGTCGCCTGGAGTCTGTGGGTGCTGCACCCCTCCCACCCCCGCCCCGGGAATCCCATACCAGGACCTTTGCATGGACGACAAGTGCATACAACAACAACACGACCCCAGTGACTGTGACATGTCCAGTAACCACCACAGTGCAACAACAAGTGGCACGCCGCTGCATGCACGCAAGCACATGCCCTGATGTCATCTCACATGCACGCGTGCATGAGGAACAACCGCAGCAAACCTGTCACATGGAACTGAGATGGACTGTGCCCATGATGCCAAGCGGTCTGGTAGGCTACATGTATACCGTCTGTGTCAAAGTCCGCAGCTCCGCAGCTATACGTAAATGTACATTAGCACAGCCTTGGCCAAGCAGATGTCACTCTGAAGCCCACATCCCACATGCAACAGCCAATCACATGTAACCCCACACCCTATCCCATTTGCAATCATGCTCAGTATATCCTCAACATGTATTCCGCTGCCAGTAGTGTCCACTATACTGCATCACAGAGGACAGAAGACTCAATATAATGTTTGAAACCAAAACTGTCTCCGCTGACTCATTTCACAAGTACGAATGAGAGAGGATGAGAGTATGTGAAGTACACGGCAGTCGTGACATGACCATGTAGTCCACTGGTATTGGATGTCAACGCAAATGAGTAGCACTACTGTGGAAGACACACATGTGTCGTGTGAAGTCGTATGGACGCAGTGCTCAGGTGGGTGGGTGCGACGGGTAGATGCGCACATGCCAAGTTGGAGCACGCCGTGTTGGGAGGGGTCATGAACAGTACACCACCGCTTCCCTGGGCATTGTGAGAGGACACCTGTCGGGGGAGTGAACACGTGTGTGCACAGCAGCCGGGCACACGTACAAAGCGGTACCAGGCGCACCTCAGCCCACCCTCTGTGGACAAGCTGGATCCTGTTGTGCGCCCGCCATGCCCCTTGACAAGGCACACACAGCCCCAGTCGACCAGGTGTAACCCCAACATAGTCAATCCGCACAGGCGATACAGGGCACGGGATGGCAGTGGAGCATGGTGTGTGAGAGGTCTCCTCGCGCTCCTCCTGGTCATATCACGCAGGCAATAGAACCTCAACGTCTAGCATGGCACAAGTCAAATGGAAGTGTAGGGGGACGCACCACAGCACGAGCAGCACTGACGTCACGGGAGGTGGCTCGCACCATCCCATCCATTGCCCATCATACCAACCACGCCACATGCCATTGCGACTAAGTGCAAGCGCGTGCGCCACCACCCCGAGCCCTCCCCAGAGAGGCCAAAGAGTGAATGTGTGGGCCATCAGCCACAGACGGACGCGGCCTGGCCGCAAGGGCAGCCACAGCCACTGGGTGTCGCAGGTGGCGGATCCGGAAGGCGAAGACTGTGATGCATAGTCCATGCAGGCCGGGTCTCCATTTGGGGCACCACGCAGGTGGACGGGCGTCCCGCCACACATCATACCCTGAGACAGCCCACTCGTGCAACTGGACCCACACATACACTCCTTGCCCTCTCTGGTGCGAGCTTGGGGCTGCCTGTGCAAGCGCTAGCCTCGCAGGTGAGCATGCATATTGGGGGAGCGAGGGGAGGACATGAGGGCTGGGGCGAAGATGACTGTATCACTGTCAGTTAGTACAAGGGATGACCCAGATGTGGAAAGGAAGAGACGTGTCCCGTGTGTACTGCAACTAGTCGCCAATCCAACTACCCCCATGTCCGGAATGTAAGCCCGCACCTAGGCCCGCCCATCCGCCACATCGAACATACCACCAGCACGACAACCTTCCCATTCGAAACACTGACTGGGGGTGGCGACCAGTGTACAATCATGTGTAGCCTACCCACGCGTACATGTGGGCCCTCCATGATCCATGTCACCTGCGGCAAAGTCATGACATGCGCAATGAGGGAAGTGAGGAGAGCTGTCCGCCCCACGCGCAGAAGGTGCATCAGCTCCACAGACCCAGCAGCGAGTCCAGCAGGGGTCACATGTGCAGGGGCAGCTGTGCCTGGTGTGAAGGCACATGCATATAGACAGCACATCGACCAATGTGTAGTCTGCCCACATCTACAGTCCATCATCATGCGGACATAGGAATTGAACACAGGGCAACACATCTTAGTTGGTGCACCCACCGTGACCAACAATGCGCAATCATCGACGTACCCACCCTGTGCATGGCCCCCACCCAACGGAGGCACATCCAGTGCCACCATCCCACACACACAAGCCTTCCACGGAACATGCTGTGTCCAATGGTCAGTACAGAGTCAGCGCCCATCTGGTGGATCCTGAACAGGAGACACATGCACACACATGCCAGCTCCCACTATGTACGTCTGCCACCTGGCACGTGCAATGTAACCTCTCACCTGTGACGTGTGACTGCAAGCACACAGCCGTCTTGGCATGGGGCTGTCAATGTGGACACCTGTCAATGTTTCGGGAGGTGTGATCCGTACAGTGCTGTACATAGGGTGCAGTGCTGACACCTACTACTGTCTCATATCCCCTCGTGCCACAGGTCCCACTTGTTTTGGCCGCTCAGCCTGTGCCCACATCGTCGTCGTCGTGTGCCATACTCATCCAGCCGCGGAAGCAGTTCCATGCTCAGCAGACATTCATGTTGCCGTGGCGTTGCCGCTTGACGGATATGCAGTCAGTCCCCATCAGCACGCCCCGCAAGTCATTGGGGCCTAGATCCCCATGTGCATGCACATGGCAGTGGTTTGTATCACTAGCCATTGCCATTGTTGGGAGACCTGTGTAAGTGTATTGTGGCCGTGCCGTCCCAGCTTGACAGCTGGGCTGTGACTCATGTGCTTGCTCAGTCATGTCAGTGATGTGTATGCGAAATTGCTATGTGTCGTGTTGCTTTGACATGTGTCCTCTGCCATTGTCCCTAGGCGGAGACCGAACATTGACCGCCCATACCAATTGCTGGCGGACATGGACGATACAGAGGTTATTAGGAAGTTTCGGCTGGACAGGCCAACCCTGCATCGACTGTGTGCCATGTTAGAACCCCATCTCCGTCCCCGCAGGGTGTATCCGACTGCTGTCACCCCCACGGCTAAGGTGATGGCCGCCATGCATTTCTTCGCCACTGGGTCATTCCAGCACACAGTGGGCATTGGAGGAGGGATGTCCCAGCCCATGTTCAGCAAGGTGCTGAGGGATGTACTGGCAGCCATGATGCTGTACCAAAACAGGTACATCCGCTTCCCCAGGGCTCGTGAATTGGCGGCAGTGAAGGGTGCATTCTATGCCCTTGGCAGAATCCCACACGTCGTTGGAGCCATTGACTGCACACATGTCGGCCTTGTTCCACCACAGGCCACTGAGCACCTGTACCGCAACAGGAAGCACACGCACTCCCTGAATGTGCAAGTGGTGTGCCTTGCGGACATGGTGATCACCCACGTGTGTGCAAAGTTCCCAGGCTCGGCCCATGACGCACACATAATGCGCAACAGCATCTTGCCACGACTGATGTCCAATATGCAACAGGATCGTGCCTGTATTGTCGGTGAGTATGTGGAGTGGTGTAGCGTGCTGGTTGTGCGATGCTGTCCCCTGTCCAGTTGGAATTGCAACGGTTCTCTGTGTCCCTCACACCCAGGTGACTCTGCGTACCCGAATGGGGCATGGCTGCTCAGTCCATTGAGGAATCCTCGCACCCCAGCAGACGATCGCTACAATGAGGCACATGGGAGGACCAGACGTGTGGTCGAGCGTACCTTTGGCCTCCTCAAGTCCAGGTTCAGGTGCCTGGACCGCACCGAGGGTGCGCTGGCGTACTCCCCACAGAAGGTGTGCCGGATAGTGGTGGCGTGCTGCATGCTGCACAATCTGGCCATTCGGAAGCAGATCCCCCTCATCGTGGATGACGGAGATCAACCAGGGCCCCAGCCTGCAGACCAGGACAGCTCGAGTGAGGAGGACAGCGGAGAGGAGGAAGCTGGTAATGTGCGGCAGCAGCTCATCGCCCGCTACTTCACTTGACGGTGAGTGTCCATGTACGACGGCTGATGTGGCTGTATCTGTGCAGGTGTGTGTGTGCTGTGTCAGGGTGGCCGTTTGTTCACTGCGTGCTGTGTGTCAACGCTCCATGGCCAGGGTAGTATGCCACTGTTGGTGGATGTGGCATTGTGCCCTATTGCTCTGTGCGATGTGTGTACATTGCTTGTAGTTGTTGACATGTACTGTGTGATGGGTGTGTGACACGCTCATTGAATGTGCTCCTGTTCTGTCTCCCACCCCTAGGTCCCTACAGGCCCTCCGGATTCAATTGCCATGCCACGCATCAGGTGCCTTTCCGCCCAAGGTGGCCGTTGTATTCCGTACAAATAAAACACAGGGCACAAACAGCAGTTAGTGTAAAAGGTGCATTTATTACAAACTGTGACATGTGATTGTGTGTAAGGTGATGACAAAAGTGGTGCGTGCAGTGACAATGAACTGTCGGTCATGGCTGCGTGATGCTCAGGGTGTACCCACTGGTTCTATGTCCATAGTCCAACACACACATGCCATCCAGATGGCTGTGTGGAGTGGGATCGTAGTCCAAGTCAATGCAGTGGCTGGTCAAGGAAGGCTGGCGGAAGGCTGGCTGGCTGCCTCACTTGCGTTTGGAGCGTGCGAAGTCCTCCCGGGAGATCTGTTTCCACTTCGGACGGCCCCTTCCACGTTTGCGAGGGGGTGCCTGCTTGCGACATGCTGGTGGTTGAGGTGTGCTCACTGGCTGTGGACGCAGGGGAACTGGACACTGCTGCTCCACCCTGCGCCCCGGCAGGTGGTGGCGGAGGGGAGCTGCTGTCCCTGGCAGTGACCTCACCGCCACCACCAGCTGGCCCATGAGGTCCACGAGTTGGCCCATACGGGCGTCCATGGACCTCAGCACCCCCAGCACCTCACGCGTGTCTGAAGCAGACCGGACCCATTGTCCTTGGGCCTCTTCATAGGCCCCAAGGACTCTGGCCATTTGAGGCAGGGCATGGCTCCCAGGGAGGCTGGCGTTTCCCTGACCCTGCTCCTCCTACCAGTCCTGCTGCCACCGGCCTGCCCACTAGCCACATTGCTCACCACGGTCCTCGCTGTGGCTCCCAGGGTGGATCCAGTCGGCCGGGCCACCACCTGCGCTGGGGCTGGTGCCAGCGAAGACGTGGTGGTGGTGGCGGCGGTGGTGGTCGGTGCGGCGATGGTGGCGGTTGCGGCAGTGGTAGTGGCCACAATGACCGTGGGTGTGGCCGCAACGACAGTGGCAGCAGGGGGCTGGGAATGTTCAGCAGCCCTGGATGATGGGTTGGTGGGTAGGAGGGGTCCTGGGGAGCGGCTGGGCCCTGCCACACCAGATGGGCCTGCTTGGTGGTCCGTGTCCGAAGAGGAGGACAGATCCTCCAGATCCGTGTGTCCTCGTTGGGGGCTTGTAGGCTGGCTGTGCTGGCTGCTGGCTCCATCCCCAGCATCCAGCAGTTCGTCACCTGTGGAGAGAATGAGATTTGTTATTGTGTTGCACCTGGCGAAGTATGTATTTGTCGTATGACATTAACAGTTCGTGCAATCTCGTACATGGGTTTCCCGGAGGCGTGTGTGTGGCTGTAGCATTTGTAGTTGTGTGTGCTTGGCAATGGGACTGTGTGCTGTGCACATGTGGCATGGGACGGATTGGCCATGCCGATGGGTGTGTTGCTGTGCCCCTACTTATTGTGACTCTGGTGTATGCGGGCTCCTGGCCCATCCTGGGTCTGGTTTGTACTTTGCTTTTGGTGTTCAGATGGGACGCTTAGGAACGCATATGGCAACATGGGGGCCATGCCCCAGATTCGCATTTGGGAGGGGATATGCTTTTGGGGTTCAAATGGAACGCTTAGGAACGCATATGGCAACATGGGGGCCATGCCCCAGATTCGCATTTGGGAGGGGATATGCTTTTGGGGTTCAAATGGAACGCTTAGGAACGCATATGGCAACATGGGGGCCATGCCCCAGATTCGCATTTGGGAGGGATATGCTTTTGGGGTTCAAATGGAACGCTTAGGAACGCATATGGCAACATGGGGGCCATGCCCCAGATTCGCATTTGGGAGGGGATATGCTTTTGGGGTTCAAATGGAACGCTTAGGAACGCATATGGCAACATGGGGGCCATGCCCCAGATTCGCATTTGGGAGGGGATATGCTTTTGGGGTTCAAATGGAACGCTTAGGAACGCATATGGCAACATGGGGGCCATGCCCCAGATTCGCATTTGGGAGGGAATATGCTTTTGGGGTACATGCTGTGAGCCATGGGTGCCGAACGTGACATGTGTTGTGGCAGCATGACAGTGCATGGTTTGAGGTGTGTGCATGCTTGACATGGCCTGCATATTTGCTGTCTGTTGTGATTACTGGACATGGCATTGGACGCATCGTTATGAGTGAGTGATGGTTGTGTGCCAGCCAACGTATTGCAGTTGTCCCATCTCCTTGGTGTGCGTGCTGCCCTGTGCCATGTGCATCACTGCAGTGCTCGGGGGTGTGGCCCATGTTGTGTGTTGTTGCTCACAGTGTGTCGTGCGCTTCATTGACTTCTGGCACATGGTTGGTCATGGGCATGTATCTTAGCGTGACTGCTGTATGTGTGGCAGCTGTGCGGATGACATGCCTTTCATGAGACTGGGGCTGACGGATGGATGGTATGTTGTATGTGCATGGTGTGTCTGTGTGTTTGATGGGTTCAGTGGTGTTCGTGTGCATTTATGTTGTTCCGCTCTGTTGCGTCTAGTGTTGTTTGTCTTACATAGGCGTAGTTGTGGGGTGTGTGGTTGACAGGCAGTAGGGGCTACATGGACAGGACTTCAATGGTGTTTCGGTTGTGTGTGATGAGTTGCACAGTGGCTGCCGTGTGGTACTATATTCAGTGTGGCTTGTGCATGCAGACGTGGCTCCTTGGGTGTTGCTATGTATGTGATGGGTCATGTGGGGTGTGAGTCTGTTGTTCATGTCCGTGTGCACATTGTTCACTTGTTCGTGACGGTGGGCGGTGCTGCGTGTTCGTCTGCTACGTGACATGTCCCATGTGTTGGTCGTGTTATGGTCCTCATGACTCCAGTAATCCAGCCCTGTCCAGTTTCCCACCTGCAAGTTGTTCGTGCGTGCACTGTACTGGATGCCACATGGCTCTAAGCGGGGGTGCTCCATGTTGCAGGTCTGTGGGGGTGGGGGGTGTTGTGGGTCGTGGGGGTGGCTGGACACCCACTGACACCGATTGCTGTGGACCGTGATGTCTGCCTTTCGGCTGTCGTTGTGCACTGCGGTGGCTGACACGTGGCTGTGGGGTGTGGGGATGCTCCTCCTTGCTGTGCTGTGGGACTGGGGCCTGGTGTGTGTTGTACTTGGGCTGTCCACCCTCCCACCCACTGCACTTTGTGTTCCTGCCACTTACCTGTTACTTGTCGGTTAGTGCAGCTGTGGCGGACACATGGGTGTGGTGGGTGCTCGTTGTGGCGCTTCTGGCATATTTGGGGACCTGTTGGTGGTTACGTGGCTGGCTGAGTGTACACATGTCCCCACGTATGTTACAGTTGTTCGGTTTGGGCTGTGTGTGGTGGTGTCTGTTGCATGTGTGTGTGATGTGTTGTGTATTGTGTGCTGGACATGGGGTGTTTGTCCCTGGGAGCTGTGGCATGGTGGTAGTGCATGTGAGTACATAGCGGTGTGCTGGTATACATTAGTTTGTACTTACCAGCCTCCACTCCCCCTGCTAATCCGGCGAGGATCTCCGGATGTATTATGACTCGCACCTTCTCCTCCCACGCTTTGAAGGTCTTCAAGAGCGCGGGATTCCCTCCGCCAGTGACGGCAGCCAGCTCTCTGTTTTTGCCCTCCTTCTTCTTGACCAGGCTCTTTACGTCATTCCAACGTTTGTTTATTTCACCTCTGTTCCTGGGCAGGGTCCCGACTGCATTGACCTGGTCTACGATCCGGTTCCACATTCTGTTTCTGGTGGCTAGTGGTGTGTGCTGGACCATGTTCCCATAGATTTGTGGGTACACCTTGATGATATCGTCGACCATGACCGTCAGCTCAATGGGCGTGTACTTGGGCATTCTTTGTGGTGCCATGGTGTTTGTGGTGCTGGTGCGGTGTGTGTTGTGTAATGTGCAGGGGTTTGTGGTGCCGGTGTTTGGTGGTGGTGGTGGTGGTGGTGGTGGTGGTGGTAGTGATGTGTGCGTTTCTGTGGTGTGCTGCTGTCCTTGCTGTGTCACTGTGTCCTCTCCTCTCCTCTCTGGTTTGCAATGTAGCAAGGGGTTGTGGTCTGTGGGAGTGCTGCTTTTGTACTCACCTATGTGGGTGTGTCCTCATGGTCTGTTGTTTTCAGGTGTGTTGTGTCTGGGGTTCTGGCCTTTGTATTTTTTGTTTGTCCGGGGGGTGTTTTCGGGATGTGTACTGTGCTTGTGTATTTGTGCGTGCCTTGCTGTGTGGACTTGTTGGCCATGTTGTGTGCTATTGGTTTTGTGAGCGGATGGTTTCTGTGCAGGTACGTGGGCGCCATGGCTTCTGCCGTGTCGATTCTCATCGGCGTTGTTTGCGCTGGTGGGCGGTATATTTGTGGTTTTTCCGCGCTCATGGCGGTGCGATCGTAATTTCACGTGCGGTGTGTCGGCCGCGAGGGCGGGCGGTTTTGTGTTGTCGTGCGTGTTTCCGTCCGTGGCGGGCGGTTTGACTCCGACTCGGACGTTGGCGGGCGGTATTTTGTGTGATTTTCCGCCGATGGCGGTTTTCGGTTTGTGTAATCGTAATGGCGTGGTCGGTGTTCAGGCGGTGTGTGCGGGCGGATTTTTGCCGCTTCCATGCCTGGCGGATTTTTATACGCCGGGTATCGTAATGGGCCCC
>CAWUFW010029717.1:0-18528 GCA_963921515.1 Calotriton arnoldi
TGGTGGTAGGCATCCAGCCCCCCTGGGTGAGGGTGGTAGTAGTGGTAGGCATCCAGCCCCCCTGGCTAAGGGTGGTAGTAGTGGTAGGCATCCAGCCCCCTGGGTGAGGGTGGTAGTAGTGGTAGGCATCCAGCCCCCTGGGTGTGGGTGGTAGTAGTGGTGAGCATCCAGCCCCCCTGGCTAAGGGTGGTAGTAGTGGTAGGCATCCAGCCCCCCTGGGTGAGGGTGGTAGTAGTGGTAGAGCATCCAGCCCCCCGGGCTAAGGGTGGTGGTAGGCATCCAGCCCCCTGGGTGAGGGTGGTAGTAGTGGTAGGCATCCAGCCCCCTGGGTGAGGGTGGTAGTAGTGGTAGGCATCCAGCCCCCCTGGGTGAGGGTGGTAGTGGTGGTAGGCATCCAGCCCCCCTGGGTGAGGGTGGTAGTAGTGGTAGGCATCCAGCCCCCCTGGGTGAGGGTGGTAGTAGTGGTAGGCATCCAGCCCCCCTGGGTGTGGGTGGTAGTAGTGGTAGGCATCCTGCCCCCTGGCTAAGGGTGGTAGTAGTGGTAGGCATCCATCCCCCCTGGCTAAGGGTGGTAGTAGTGGTAGGCATCCAGCCCCCCTGGCTAAGGGTGGTAGTAGTGGTAGGCATCCAGCCCCCTGGGTGTGGGTGGTAGTAGTGGTAGGCATCCAGCCCCCCTGGGTGTGGGTGGTAGTAGTGGGAGGCATCCAGCCCCCCTGGCTAAGGGTGGTAGTAGTGGTAGGCATCCAGCCCCCCTGGGTGAGGGTGGTAGTAGTGGTAGGCATCCAGCCCCCCTGGGTGTGGGTGGTAGTAGTGGTAGGCATCCAGCCCCCCTGGGTGAGGGTGGTAGTAGTGGTAGGCATCCAGCCCCCTGGGTGAGGGTGGTAGTAGTGGTAGGCATCCAGCCCCCCTGGGTGAGGGTGGTAGTGGTGGTAGGCATCCAGCCCCCCTGGGTGAGGGTGGTAGTTGTGGTAGGGCATCCAGCCCCCCTGGGTGAGGGTGGTAGTAGTGGTAGGCATCCAGCCCCCCCTGGCTAAGGGTGGTAGTAGTGGTAGGCATCCTGCCCCCTGGGTAGGGGTGGTGGTGCGCATTCAGGCCCCTGTGTGCATATGTGGCATTGGTGATGGGCATCCCGCCCCTATGGTGCTGCTGTTGCTGGTGTAAGTATATTCAGCATCCCCGTGTATGTGTGTGATGTGTCGTGTACGTGTTGTATGTGTTTTGTGGTTGGTGTCTGGCTTACCTTCTGCGCCGTACGCGTCCGTGCCTGTTCCGGTAGTAGATGTAGAATATTGGCATGATCGGGACGAAGGGATTCATGGTTGGTTCGTGTCGTTCGTCCTTCTCGTTGCTTCGCGTCGCCCTCGTCGCTTCGCCTCGTCCTCGTCGCTTCGCGTCGTCCTCGTCGGTGCCGTGTTCGTCTCGTAGCCGTGGATCGTGTTGTGGCGCGAATCGGAGCTTATGTGCGCCTCTCCCGGATGCTTTAACGTGCCGTGCGTAGCGACGGGTTCGGCGCGTACGGGAAGCGCATCGTACTTGTCCGGCCGGACGGGGCTGCATTTTTCCTTCCGTGCGACTCGATTCGGCGTTTCCGGATTCGCCTCGGTCGGAGAACAGGACCTGGTTTGGGTGAGTACGGCTCGGCCGGATTTTTTGCTGTTGTGCGCATCGTACTTGCTCGTTCGGTGTGCTGTACGGATCGGTCGGAAAACAGGCTTTCGCATGGCTTTTTTCCCGACCGAATGGTATTGGGTGCGCCTCCGACCGAGATCGGAATCGGCCCCTCAGTATCTGTGTGTACCGGCCCATTTAAAGCACTGATATAGAAATGGTTAAAGGTAAAAACTGCTGTTGACTCTGTTACTTTTTCTGCCGCAGAATCCAAGCTCCTCTGGTATATAAGGCCTGCTACAGAACAACCCATCATATTATAATCGATATTTCTGACGAATTTAGTAAATAGTGGTAGCTGTTTAGACTGTTTATGCATGTGAAAGAACATCTTGTTTGCATTGTATGTTATGAAGTCTTTGCTTTACCTCACTGGATCGAGTGGCTGTGTGCACTCTCTATGGTATAATATGCTCTAGATGGAAAGGCTTGTACACAGTCTCTTGCACTGAATGTCCCGAGCACACCACAAATGCGACTCCGTGAGTACAAACCTCAACCAACGTCTGCATCTGAAGCCTTTTTGCTAGGACTGCAGTCACAAAGCAATGTAGCCTCATATTGATTGTGCAAAAACATATCCATTTCTGGTGAAATCCATGGTCTAATTCGATACGCTTTTAATCCATCTGATGAGACAACATTAAATATAAATATTATGGAAATATAACCTAAAAGAGAAATGCACATGACAGATTCATGACAATACACATAAGAAAACATTTTCGAAGCTTGTGGGGGCAGAATATTAAACTGGATATGTCTTTTGATACTGAATGTGTACATTCAGGGTTTATTAATCAGTGTATGCATAAATGCATGTTCCATAAAACTACATTTGCATATTGAGGGTAAGATTTTGAGGTATAATTTAAAGGAAGTCTAGTAAATATACAAGTAAAGGTTACAAATGAAACCTCAATTCTCCATTTTGAATTTAGTGAAGACATGTCACATAAGTAATCTGGTATACCACAATGAACTGTATAGTTACTCCTTGGAGCTTAAAAGTATGCTCTAGTTGACATTACCATGAGGGCTTGCCAAAAAGCCATGTTCTTAATAATAATATCCTTTACGACATGCATATGTATCGTTTAGTATTTGGTAGAAAATACAAATGCCACATACAAAATAAGATCTTGCTTGTTTCCCTATCCAAAGAACAGCAGTGTTATCAATAGTCCTTACTTGACATTACACCTGGCATGCCTTCAACGTAGCTCAGGGTTGGAGACTAGCTGGCAAAATCTATGTTAGAGACTCTACCCAAACACAAGGCACATAGGGCCTTATAACGATGTCGGCCAGAAACCAAACCGACCGACTCCTTGTCGGAATCAGTTCCGACGGATTCGGGTTCAGCGAGTCCTACCGACCGATTACGATGGTTCCGAACACCGTACGGAAAGTCTCCCATTGACTTCAATGGGAGCCTGTGTTCCGACCGACAACACAGGCTCCCATTGAAAAAAGGGGTGGGTGCGGAAAACCTTGCACCCTGTGGTGGGCACCCCATGGTGCCTGCCACACTGTGCATGATTTAACAGGGGGAGGCCTCAGGCCTCAGGATGAAGGGGGGCCTGCTAGGGTCCCCCAAAGTCAGTTTCCAACAGCCTTTTCGTGTCGGACAGACTGAGTCGGAAAGGCTGTCAGAACCCGACATTGTAATACGTCGGTCGGAAAAGAGTTCCGGAGAGCTGTAGAATTCGGCTTCGACCAACTCTGAGTTTCCGAATGCCGGTCGGTACTGATTCGGCATGACCAAACGGTTTGTTTTCAGACTGAGAACATTGTAATCGGTCAGTCGGAAATGTTTCAGAGATGGTCGGAAACATAGGTTCCGACACGGTTTAGGAGAATCCGACTGCCATTCGGAGCCTTTCCGACCGACATCGTAATTAGGCCCATAGTGAAGAGAGACATGTGCCCTTCACACCTCCAAAATGCCATTACTGGCTATCATCAGACAACCGACAACATTTTCAACTCAAAAATACAGACTATTCAACACCGTAATCATTACATGTATAACTTGCCTTTTTCAAACAGAGCATTCTTGCCAGAATCCTGAGGCTTCATGCTCACAACACTGCACCAAACCACACAGTTGGCAAAGTACTGCCAACTCAACAGCATTTTCCCTTACCACACCAACATACATGTTACACCCATTCACATAAAATTTGCCTAAACATACCACATCCTCATGCACACCACGTATCATACTATATTCTGCCTCGCTACGTCTGTCCAGTAAAAATCTGTACTGGTTGCACAACGATAACCAACCATTCATAACTGTCAGTCCTTTAATGCTTCCATCTATTCACATAATTCATCACAAAAATCTTTTTTCTAGGTTGAGCTCAACGATGCACAACGAGGAGAAATACTTTTATTTCTGTTCGTTTTTTCCCTCTCTCTATGCGTGCTGCATTCTGCAGCACACATACTAAGAGGAAAATGCCATTAAGGATTGTTTTTGTGGTCTTGTGCAGGAAGGTGCCCCTTCCTGCACAAAACCAATAATCCCTGCAGCTCAGGCACCCTTGCCAAGAGACGCAAGGGGGCTAGTGCTGGCACATGGCAACCAATTGTGCGTCAGCACAGGGGAAAGCATAGGAATATGTCGTACTATTGTTAAAACTACGCGTTTCTGTGCTTTAAAAATGACGCAGCATGGTGCAGCTAAATGACTTTCAGCGCCACTCTGCATCATTTTCTTGTTAATGAGGCCCTAGATCTTTACCCAGAAAGCCTGCTTTTTGGGATTTGATGTAAATTCGTTCAATAGTTTTTGAGAACTTAAGGTGAAAAATGTATGTATATTTCAGGCAGTAGAGGATCCGTGGACCTGACAGATCTAAAGATTATGTTTGATTAGCTACCTCAACATCTTTGTTAATGTTGTGTCAGCCATTTTAGAAAACTCGGGGTCAAGTCCCTGTGCCCTGGAAAAAGTATTAAAAAGATATATAGGGGCAGTGTTACCCCAACCCCCTTGGTTTGGGGGTGGGGGTGCCAGTGGGGACGAAAACATAATTTGTTTTTTAAATGGTACCAAAGATCCGTGGAGGATCCTCTGTAATATTTAAATGAAAAAGGGCAGGCACCCGTCTTGTTATTTTGAAGCCCCCGGAGAGGACCAGTGCTTGGGGGTGTCACCAAAACATTTAAATTTGAGAGATGGAGGTGTATGGCCCCCCTCCCGAGCCTTTTGAAGCCTTTGGGGCCACATTCCCTGTCTTTTTTATGGGGAAGGGGACATGGAGTCCCACTCCCTGAGCCATAGAATGGTCCGGGAGCCCCATCCCCGGGGCCCAATGACTTACAGTGTCCTCAGGACCCAACCTTACAGGACACTGTAGATTGCTCTCACCCAGCAGGAGCAGAAAGAATATCTGTCCCCAGCCAGGTGAGAACAGAGTGGTTTGTTGCTGGCTAGGGAGCCAGCAGAGCCGCAGGGGTCATGAGCCTCCGTCCGTGGCTCCAGGCCTGACAATGTTGTGGTAGCTCTGGTTTCACTTAAAAAAAAAAGATACTGGCTCCCGCCACACCCTGGATGGGTGCTGGCATGGGAGCTGATGGGCCATGGCGGCAGTGGGCCTCCTCCCACAGCCTCCAACATTGCCTAAGGTTGTTGGATGCCCTCAGTGGGACCGGGGAACCCAACTAAAAAAAAACAATTAAATAAAAGGCATGGGGTGAATATGAAATAAGCGAAGTAGCCACTCATTCCAAATTCACTGTTCCAACCAGGGAGTGCCCCCATAATGCCCTGCACAGGCTTTTTCTTTGTCTTTTTTTTTTGGTCCGGGTGGTGCCCCTAGAAGGAGTAGACACCACCAAGCATTTTTTTTAAATGTTGAGGGGGGAGGCTGCAGGAAGCATAGCAGACCCCCTAAGAGCATTTTAAAAAACTGGCAATAAGTCTTCTGGGTCCTTGAATGAATGACCCCAGGAGAGCTTACCCTTTTTTTTGCACTCCAAGTTGGAGCTGTATGTTCTTCAGTTAGTTTGCAGAGATCTCTTGTGGTTGGTTCTATGGCTGCACTTTGTGGCCTGAAGAGTGTGAAAAAGACTCACCACATGTTTATTGTTACTTTGAATAAAAATGTGTTATTTAAAATGTTTTTATGACAATAATTATTATAAATCATAGCCATGTACATTGGACTAGATTGGATTAAAGTTATTGATAAATTATTGTTTTCATTTATTGACAAATGCAATAGGTCTAGTTTATATATGTTAATGTTCTGATCCCTGATAAAGCCAATAGGTCTACCTTTTTTATTTTGGACTTCTGACCCTTTGATGAAGCGAGTATTGCCTTACTGAAAATGTCCTCCATCATATTGGTACGTTACATCTGAAAAACCTCAGAAATTCACTGAAAAACCAAAGGTTAAAGTGAAATTGAAATTATAGCTAGATATGGTAATAACATCTTACTTTGCATTAAAAGAAATTCACTGAAAAAAACAAAGGTTTTTGGTACATGAAAGTTAGGTGAAAATGTAGCTTAAAACAAAACGTTTTTAAACATCAAAACCACTAAACATTCACCAGTTATAGTTTACTGAAGTAACTATAACTCTCTCAATGAAGTAACTGTAACTCATGCCCTTGTCAATCATTATTTATACCCTCACATATTACATCACTCATGATATGTTCAATGACAGCAATGATAACAGCACTAATAAGATCTGAAATTACATCATGTTAAATTACATCAGGTGATGTCATGAGTGATGTCACTGACCATGTCATGAGTGATGTAATATGTGAGGTCAAAAGCAGTGCATTGTAGGGGCGTAAGTTATAGTTTGCTCAGGTAGCTATAACTGCTGAATTTCTATGGTTTTGCACGCGTGAAATCTGAGCCTCACTATAACTTCCCTGTAAATTTGTTTTTTTCAATGAATTTCTAAGGTTTTTATAATTGTATTTCCTAACTATAATGTCCCTGTAACTTTGAGGACTGCCTGAACCGTCGCTGACAACCCACGTTGACCAATGAAGGTTATGGACTATACAAGTCTAGGGACGCCAGTCATTTGTCTGACCCCCACGGATGGATTGTATTGTATCCAGCGACAGACAAGGGGCATTCAGAATCAAACTTACCTTGCAGCAGCCCTTGTGAGATCGTGAGGGCACAGAGGGCGGATGGTGGTGACAGAAGCCGGTGTCCATGAAACATCGGGGATATATTTTTTCATTGGACATTGAAGTCCCATAACCCTTTAATAACAATGGAGATACTGGCATACTGTCTCCATGCCGGTCTGACTGTTGCCTCCTGATTGGCCAGAGAACAGCCAATCGTGTAACTGAACCGTTGAAATTGAAAGGGCGCTGCCTATGCTAGACATTTGTCTTTGCCGCACTGAGGAAGGCGAAATGCTGAAAGGCGTATGCGGCCAATAAAGTTCTTTTTGAATGCCCAGTGAGTGCTCCAGGTGTTTTTTAGTGGTTGTGGAACCAGCAGGTGTCACCCCCGCTTTTTGGAGACACCCGCCGTGAGTTCGGCGGCCTTGGTGGGAAACGTGTTTGCATTTTTCTATGGACTGCCTGAACCGTCGCTGACAACCCCCGTTGACCAATGAAGGTTATGGACTATACAAGTCTAGGGACGCCAGTCATTTGTCTGACCCCCACGGATGGATTGTATTGTATCCAGCGACAGACAAGGGGCATTCAGAATCAAACTTACCTTGCAGCAGCCCTTGTGAGATCGTGAGGGCACAGAGGGCGGATGGTGGTGACAGAAGCCGGTGTCCATGAAACATCGGGGATATATTTTTTCATTGGACATTGAAGTCCCATAACCCTTTAATAACAACGGAGATACTGGCAATCTGTCTCCATGCCGGTCTGAGTGTTGCCTCCTGATTGGCCAGAGAACAGCCAATCGTGTAACTGAACCGTTGAAATTGAAAGGGCGCTGCCTATGCTAGACATTTGTCTTTGCCGCACTGAGGAAGGCGAAATGCTGAAAGGCGTATGCGGCCAATAAAGTTCTTTTTGAATGCCCAGTGAGTGCTCCAGGTGTTTTTTAGTGGTTGTGGAACCAGCGGGTGTCACCCCCGCTTTTTGGAGACACCCGCCGTGAGTTCGGCGGCCTTGGTGGGAAACGTGTTTGCATTTTTCTATGGACTGCCTGAACCGTCGCTGACAACCCCCGTTGACCAATGAAGGATATGGACTATACAAGTCTAGGGACGCCAGTCATTTGTCTGACCCCCACGGATGGATTGTATTGTATCCAGCGACAGACGAGGGGCATTCAGAATCAAACTTACCTTGCAGCAGCCCTTGTGAGATCGTGAGGGCACAGAGGGCGGATGGTGGTGACAGAAGCCGGTGTCCATGAAACATCGGGGATATATTTTTTCATTGGACATTGAAGTCCCATAACCCTTTAATAACAACGGAGATACCGTCATACTGTCTCCATGCAGGTCTGACTGTTGCCTCCTGATTGGCCAGAGAACAGCCAATCGTGTAACTGAACCGTTGAAATTGAAAGGGCGCTGCCTATGCTAGACATTTGTCTTTGCCGCACTGAGGAAGGCGAAATGCTGAAACGCGTATGTGGCCAATAAATTTCTTTTTGAATGCCCCGTGAGTGCTCCAGGTGTTTTTTAGTGGTTGTGAAACCAGCGGGTCTCACCCCCACCTTTTGGAGGCACCAGCCGTGAGTTCAGCGGCCTTGGTGGGAAACGTGTTTGTATTTTTCTATGGACTGCCTGAACCGTCGCTGACAACCCCCGTTGACCAATGAATGTTATGGACTATACAAGTCTAGGGACGCCAGTCATTTGTCTGACCCCCACGGATGGATTGTATTGTATCCAGCGACAGACGAGGGGCATTCAGAATCAAACTTACCTTGCAGCAGCCCTTGTGAGATCGTGAGGGCACAGAGGGCAGATGGTGGTGACAGAAGCCGGTGTCCATGAAACATCGGGGGATATATTTTTTCATTGGACATTGAAGTCCCATAACCCTTTAATAACAACGGAGATACCGGCATACTGTCTCCATGCCGGTCTGACTGTTGCCTCCTGATTGGCCAGAGGACAGCCAATCGTGTAACTGAACCGTTGAAATTGAAAGGGCGCTGCCTATGCTAGACATTTGTCTTTGCCGTACTGAGGAAGGCGAAATGCTGAAATGCGTATGCGGCCAATAAAGTTCTTTTTGAATGCCCCGTGAGTGCTCCAGGTGTTTGCATATATATATATATATATATATATATATATATATATATATATATATATATATTCACTGAAAAAACCATAGGTTTTAGGGACAGTTATAGTTAGTTGGACATTTCACTCGTACAAAACCATAGAAATTCCCCCGTTATAGTTAGTTCAGCTAACTATAACTCGCGCCCCGCAATGCACTGCTGATGACGTCACATATTACATCACTCATGACATGGTCAGTGACATCACTGATGACATCACTGATGACATCATCCAGTGACTGTGTGTTTCTGTAAAGTTTAAATATGTTTAATATATATAGACAAAGGCGTATTGAAGAATGAGTGGGTGTATAAGTGTCTGAATGGATGATTTAGTAGGTGCGTGACTAACTCTATAAGTGAGTGATTAAACGTATCTTACTGAATGCATGGGTTAGTGACTAAACTGGGTGAATGTCTGTATCCGTCTGTCTGTTGGTGTGTAAGTGGATGCATGGATTTGCGAATAGCTACATGAGTGTGTATATGGGTTATTGATTGGTTCTCTGAGTATCTGTATGGGTGCCTGAGTGTTTGTGTGGGTGGGGTGTGTGTGACTCTGTACATAGATGTGTGAGTGGGTGATTCACTGGGTGCATGATTTCAAGAGTGCATCTGTGATGGACTGCTTGGGTGGGTGAGTGTGTGTATGGGTGTGTTAGTGAGTGAATGTATATCTCAGTGGTACATGTGCGAGTAACTACATATGTAAAAGGCAGTATATATGTGTGTTAGAGTATTTAAATGGCTATAAGTGAGAGTGTGTGATTGTGAGAGTGGCTGTATGGATGCGTGTGTGCTTGTATCAGTTATTGTATAAGAGCGTAAGAATGTGCTAGTATTTGTATGAGTAAGTGAGCTGGTGTGTGTATAACTGTATAGGTGAGTAAATGGGTGTGTGATTAATTTTTTGCATGACTGACTAGGTGTGTGAGTACCTCTATGGATGAGTGGCGGTGTGTGAGTGTTTATATAGGTGTATGAGTCCATATGATAGTCCTGTACTGAGTGACTGTAAGTATGAGTGACTGTACGGGTGAGTGAGTAGATGTGTGTGTGTAGACCTAAGAATCTGTGAGTGGGTATGTAGTTATTGGTATTGGAGTGTGTATGGTTTTGAGAATGGCAGTCTGTAATTTAGAGTGGGTGTATCAAAAGTTATATTAGGGTGTGAGAAGATGCATGAAATTATCACATGGATGATGTCATCAGTGATGCCATCAGTGATGTCATTTGAGATGTCATCAGTGATGTCATCAGTGATGTCACTGACCATGTCATGAGTGATGTAATATATGACGTCATCAGCAGTGCATTGCGGGGGCGCGAGTTATAGTTAGCTGAACTAACTATAACGGGGGAATTTCTATGGTTTTGTACGAGTGAAATGTCCAACTAACTATAACTGTCCCTAAAATCTATGTTTTTTTCAGTGAATTTCAAAGGTTTTTTAAATGCTAATTTCTAACTATAACGTGTCTGAAACCTATGGTTTTTTCAGTGAATTTCAAAGGTTTTTTAAATGCTAATTTCTAACTATAACGTGCCTGAAACCTATGATTTTTAAGTGAATTTCAAAGGTTTTTTAAATGCTAGCTTCTAACTATGCCTACAGAGGTAGGACATGTGAAGAAAGAAGAAAAAACGCACAGAAAGAAGCAAAAGAAATGCAGAAAGAAGCAACAGAAGTCCACAAAGACGAAGAAAAGTGCAGGAAGAAGCAAAAGATGTGCAGAAAGAACAAACAGAGGAGCAGAAAGAAGCCTTGTTGCAAAATCATCCTGTGCCCACAACTTTTTCAGACGGGTACTGGTGGTAACTGACTCTGACTAACCAGAGCCAGTGCTATGCTAAAAGACACTTAGAATACAGTGAAAAAACCTACATACACTAGGGAACACTATGCGTTGGGGTACCCCTGTGATTAGCATGACCTCCTCTGTAAGTCCCTAGTACATAATAGGGCAGGGGGATTAAAACTACCTCTTAAAACGCGCTACAGGGCGCGTTTGCACAGTGGTGAAGGGAGGGGGGGCCTGAGGTGACATGTGTGCAAACGCGCCCGTGGCGCGTTTTAAGTTGAGGGATTAAGTCCCCTTGAATCCTGAGGGTCCCTGGGGCCCAACTAGCCCCCCAGGTACCTACAGTTAGGGCCACAGAGCTGAGTTGCAGAGAGGCGTTCCGAGGCCACAAACCTTTTTTCACCTCTCTGCAACGCAACTCTGTTGTGCTTACTGAAGGTACCTGGTGGGCTAGTTGGCCCCCAGGGTCCCTCAGGATTCAAGGGGAATTAATTCCCCAACTTAAAACGCACCACAGGGCGTGTTTACGCACATGTCACCTGAGGCCCTGCCCCCTCCCTTCACCACTGTGCAAACGCGCCTTTTAAGTTGGGGGATTAGGTCACCGTGAATCCTGAGGGTCCCTGGGGCCCAACTAGCCCACCAGGTACTTCCAGTAAGCACCACAGGCCTGCGTTGCAACGCCTGTAACTAATTGTGCAGTTGTGTTTAGTTAGTGAAGGGGCTCGTGCTGGGGGTAGTGTTTTAGGGTTTAGGGTAGTGCAGTGGTGTTTGTGTAGTGTAGGGGGTCATGCTGGGGGTAGATTTAGGGTTTAGGGTAGTGCAGTGGTGTTTGGGTAGTGTAGGGAGTCGTGCTGGGGGAGTGTTTTAGGGTTTAGGGTAGTGCAGTGGTGTTTGGGTAGTGTAGGGGTCGTGCTGGGGGTAGTGTTTTAGGGTTTAGGGTAGTGCAGTGGTGTTTGGGTAGTGTAGGGGGTCGTGCTGGGGGTAGTGGTTTAGGGTAGTGCAGTGGTGTTTGGGTAGTGTAGGGGTACTGCTGGGGGTAGTGTTTTAGGGTTTAGGGTAGTGCAATGGTGTTTGGGTAGTGTAGGGGTACTGCTGGGGGTAGTGTTTTAGGGTTTAGGGTAGTGCAGTGGTGTTTGGGTGCTGTAGGGGGTACTGCTGGGGGTCGTGTTTTAGGGATTAGGGTAGTGCAGTGGTGTTTGGGTAGTGTAAGGGTTCATGCTGGGGGTAGTTTTTTAGGGTTTAGGGTAGTGCAGTGGTGTTTGTGTAGTGTAGGGGGTAGTGTTTTAGGGTTTAGGGTAGTGCAGTGGTGTTTGTGTAGTGTAGGGGGTCATGCTGGGGGTAGTGTTTTAGGGTTTAGGGTAGTGCAGTGGTGTTTGTGTAGTGTAGGAGGTCGTGTTTTAGGGTTTAGGGTAGTGCAGTGGTCTTTGGGTAGTGTAGGGAGTCGTGCGGGGGTAGTGTTTTAGGGTTTAGGGTAGTGCATTGGTGTTTGGGTAGTGTAGGGGGTCATGCGGGGGTAGTGTTTTAGGGTTTAGGGCAGTGCAGTGGTGTTTGGGTAGTGTAGGGGGTCGTGCTGGGGGAGTGTTTTAGGGTTTAGGGCAGTGCAGTGGTGTTCGGGTAGTGTAGGGGGTCGTGCTGGGGGAGTGTTTTAGGGTTTAGGGCAGTGCAGTGGTGTTCGGGTAGTGTAGGCGGTCGTGCTGGGGGAGTGTTTGAGGGTTTAGGGCAGTGCAGTCGTGTTCGGGTAGTGTAGGGGGTCGTGCTGGGGGAGTGTTTTAGGGTTTAGGGTAGTGCAGTGGTGTTCGGGTAGTGTAGGGGGTCGTGCTGGGGGGAGTGTTTTAGGGTTTAGGGCAGTGCAGTGGTGTTCGGGTACTGTAGGGGGTCGTGCTGGGGGTGGTGTTTTAGGATTTAGGGCAGTGCAGTGGTGTTCGGGCAGTGTAGGGGGTCGTGCTGGGGGTGGTGTTTCAGGGTTTAGGGCAGTGCAGTGGTGTTCGGGCAGTGTAGGGGTCGTGCAGGGGTGGTGTTTCAGGGTTTAGGGCAGTGCAGTGGTGTTCGGGCAGTGTAGGGGGTCGTGCAGGGGGTGGTGTTTCAGGGTTTCGGGCAGTGGTGTTCGGGCAGTGGAGGGGGTCGTGCTGGGGGTGGTGTTTCAGGGTTTGGGGCAATGCAGTGGTGTTCGGGCAGTAAAGGGGGTCGTGCTGGGGGTGGCGTTTCAGGGTTTAGGGCAGTGCAGTGGTGTTCGGGTAGTGTAGGGGGTCGTGCAGGGTTGTGGTGTTTCAGGGTTTAGGGCAGTGCAGTGGTGTTCGGGCAGTGTAGGGGGTCGTGCTGGGGGTGGTGTTTCAGGGTTTAGGGCAGTGCAGTGGTGTTCGGGCAGTGTAGGGGGTGGTGTTTCAGGGTTTAGGGCAGTGCAGTGGTGTTCGGGCAGTGTAGGGGGTGGTGCAGGGGGTGGTGTTTCAGGGTTTAGGGCAGTGCAGTGGTGTTCGGGCAGTGTAGGGGTCGTGCTGGGGCTGGTGTTTCAGGGTTTAGGGCAGTGCAGTGGTGTTCGGGCAGTGTAGGGGTCTTGCTGGGGCTGGTGTTTCAGAGTCTAGGGCAGTGCAGTGGTGTTCGGGAAGTGTAGGGGGTCTTGCTGGGGCTGGTGTTTCAGGGTTTAGGGCAGTGCAGTGGAGTTCGGGCAGTGTAGGGGGTAGTGCTGGGGGTGGTGTTTCAGGGTTTAGGGCAGTGCAGTGGTGTTCGGGCAGTGTAGGGGGTCGTGCTGGGGCTAGTGTTTCAGGGTTTAGGGCAGAGCAATGGTGTTCAGGCAGTGTAGGGGGTTGTGCTGGAGGTGGTGTTTCAGGGTTTAGGGCAGTGCAGTGGTGTTCGGGCAGTGTTGGGGGTCTTGCTGGGGGTGGTGTTTCAGGGTTTAGGGCAGTGGTGTTCAGGCAGTGTAGGGGGTCTTGCTGGGGGTGATGTTTCATGGTTTAGGGCAGTGCAGTGGTGTTCGGGCAGTGTAGGGGGTCGTGTTGGGGCTGGTGTTTCAAGGTTTAGGGCAGTGCAGTGGTTTTCGGGCAGTGTAGGCGGTCGTGCTGGGGCTGGTGTTTCAGGGTTTAGGGCAGTGCAGTGGTGTGCAGGCAGTGTACAGGGTTGTGCTGGGGCTGGTGTTTCAGGGTTTAGGGCACTGCAGTGGTGTTCGGGCAGTGTAGGGGGTCGTGCTGGGGGTGGTGTTTCAGGGTTTAGGGCAGTGCAGTGGTGTTCGTGCAGTGTAGGGGGTCGTGCTGGGGCTGGTGTTTCAGGGTTTAGGGTAGTGCAGTGGTGTTCGGGCAGTGTAGGGGGTCGTGCTGGGGCTGGTGTTTCAGGGTTTTGGGCAGTGCAGTGGTGTTCGGGCAGTGTAGGGGGTCGTGCTGGGGGTGGTGTTTCAGGGTTTAGGGCAGTGCAGTGGTGTTCGGGCAGTGTAGGGGGTCTTGCTGGGGGTGGTGTTTCAGGGTTTAGGGCAGAGCAGTGGTGTTCGGGCAGTGTAGGGGTTCTTGCTGGGGGTGATGTTTCAGGGTTTAGGGCAGTGCAGTGGTGTTCGGGCAGTGTAAGGGGTCTCGTTGGGGGTAGTGTTTCAGGGTTTAGGGCAGTGCAGTGGTGTTCGTGCAGTGTAGGGGGTCGTGCTGGGGGTGGTGTTTCAGGGTTTAGGGCAGTGCAGTAGTGTTCGGGCAGTGTAGGGGGTCGTGCAGGGGTGGTGTTTCAGGGTTTAGGGCAGTGCAGTGGTGTTCGGGCAGTGTAGGGGGTCATGCTGGCGGTGGTGTTTCAGGGTTTAGGGCAGTGCAGTGGTGTTCGGGCAGTGTAGGGGGTCGTGCAGGGGGTGGCGTTTCAGGGTTTAGGACAGTGGTGTTCGGGCAGTGTAGGGGGTCTTGCTGGGGGTGATGTTTCAGGCTTTAGGGCAGTGCAGTGGTGTTCGGACAGTGTAGGGTGTCTTGCTGGGGGTAGTGTTTGAGGGTTTAGGGCAGTGCAGTAGTGTTCGGGCAGTGTAGGGGGTCTTGCAGGGGGTGGTGTTTGAGGGTTTAGGGCAGTGCAGTGGTGTTCGGGCAGTGTAGGAGGTCATGCTGGGGATGGGGTTTCAGGGTTTAGGGCAGTGCAGTGGTGTTCGGGCAGTGTAGGGGTAGTGTTGGGGTGGTGTTTCAGGGTTTAGGGCAGTGCAGTGGTGTTCGGGCAGTGTAGGGGGTCGTGCACGGGGTGGTGTTTCAGGGTTTAGGGTAGTGCAGTGGTTTTCGGGCAGTATAGGGGGTCGTGCTGGGGCTGGTGTTTCAGGGTTTAGGGCAGTGCAGTGGTGTTCGGGCAGTGTAGGGGGTCGTGTTGGGGCTGGTGTTTCACGGTTTAGGGCAGTGCAGTGGTGTTCGGGCAGTGTAGGGGGTCGTGCTGGGGCTGGTGTTTTAGGGTTTAGGGCAGTGCAGTGGTATTCGTGCAGTGTAGGGGGTCGTGCTGGGGCTGGTGTTTCAGGGTTTAAGGCAGTGCAGTGGTGTTCGGGCAGTATAGGGGGTCGTGCTGGGGCTGGTGTTTCAGGGTTTAGGGCAGTGCAGTGGTGCTCGGGCAGTGTAGGGGGTCGTGCTGGGGGTGGTTTTTCAGGGTTTAGGGTAGTGCAGTGGTGTTCGGGCAGTATAGTGGGTCGTGCTGGGGCTGGTGTTTCAGGGTTTAGGGCAGTGCAGTGGTGTTCGGGCAGTGTAGGGGTCGTGCTGGGGGTGGTGTTTCAGGGTTTAGGGCAGTGGTGTTCGGGCAGTGTAGGGGGTCTTGCTGGGGGTGATGTTTCAGGGTTTAGGGCAGTGCAGTGGTGTACGGGCAGTGTAGGGGGTCTTGCTGGGGGTAGTGTTTCAGGGTTTAGGGCAGGGCAGTGGTGTTCGGGCAGTGTAGGGGGTCGTGCTGGGGGTGGTGTTTCAGGGTTTAGGGCAGTGCAGTGGTGTTCGGGCAGTGTAGGGGGTCGTGAAGGGGGTGGTGTTTCAGGGTTTAGGGCAGTGCAGTGGTGTTCGGGCAGTGTAGGGGGTCGTGCTGGGGATAGTGTTTTAGGGTTTAGGGTAGTGCAGTTGTGCGTGTGTAGTGTAGGGCGTCGTGCTGGGGCTGGTGTTTCAGGGTTTAGGGCAGAGCAGTGGTGTTCGGGCAGTGTAGGGGGTTGTGCTGGGGGTAGTGCTTTAGGGTTTAGGGTGGTGCAGTGGTGCTTGTGTAGTATAGGGGGTTGTGCTGGGGGTAGTGTTTTAGGGTTTAGGTAGTGCAGTGGTGTTTGTGTAGTGTAGGGGGTCATGTTTTAGGGTAGTGCAGTGGTGTTTGGGTAGTGTAGGGGGTCATGCTGGGGGTAGTGTTTTAGGGTTTAGGGTAGTGCAGTGGTGTTTGTGTAGTGTAGGGGGTCGTGCTGGGGGTAGCGTTTTAGGGTTTAGGGTAGTGCAGTGGTGCTTGTGTAGTGCAGGGGGTCGTGCTGGGGGTAGTGTTTTAGGGTTTAGGGTAGTGCAGTGGTGTTTGGGTAGTGTAGGGGGTCATGTTTTAGGGTAGTGCAGTGGTGTTTGGGTAGTGTAGGGGGTCGTGCTGGGGGTAGCTTTGTTTAGGATTTAGGTTAGTGCAGTGGTGTTTGGGTAGTGTAGAGGGTCATGCTGGAGGTAGTGTTTTAGGGTTTAAGGTAGTGCAGTGGTGTTTGTGTAGTGTAGGGGGGTCATGCTGGGGGTAGTGTTTTAGGGTTTAGGATAGTGCAGTGGTGCTTGTGTAGTGTAGGGGGTCATGCTGGGGGTAGTGTTTTAGGGTTTAGGGTAGTGCAGTGGTGTTTTTGTAGTGTAGGGGGTCATGTTTTAAGATGCAACGCTCCAATACCTGACCAGTCTGCACTACATAAAACTGCAAAAAAGCTAAAAATAAAAAGTGTTTTGCACACTTTTGTCATTGGGCTATATGTGGGCTACATCTGGGTAATATTTGTGCTACATTTGGGCTCTTTTTTCTCTGGTGGCCATCTTGGAAGACTTCTTTGTTATGAAGTTTCCTAATTTCCTCATTTACTGCAGTCTCCTCAGTAGGAAATGCTTTCAGTTTTTTACTTTGATTCCATCAAGAAGGCATTCAGATGTGTCTCACATTTGCCATAAATTCAGAATGTTAGCACTCTAGTTGCTCATTAGATCACTGTAGTAAAGCTACTGCTCACCAGGGAGTTAACTGGAAGTCTGCTGCTGGTATTGAAAGTGATTGTTTCAGTCTGCATGTCAGAATTTTCTAATGAAATAGAAGAGGATTTGAGATCTCACTTAAAACATGCCCTAATTTTTCTTTCTGCAGCACTAACCATAATTTCTATTTCAAAAAGAACCCCCTCATTTTGTTCCTTTTTAAATTAAATGTTTTAAGTGTTACCGGTTTATTCCAATCAAGATGGCTTCAGGTGTGCCGTACTTTTGTCATAAGTAAGGCTGTTAGCGCTCTAGTTGTTCTTTAGAACACTCTGGGAAGCTGCAGTAGAACACAAAGGCATCAACTGGCAGGCTGCTCCTGTTGAAATATAACAGGAAGATATTTGAGATCACACTTGAAACATGTCCTAATTTTTCTTTCTACAGCACTAACCATAATTTCTATGACAAAATGAACCCCATCATTTTGTTCCTTTTTAAATTAAATGTTTTAAGTGTTACCAGTTTATTCCAATCAAGATGGCTTCAGGTGTGCCATACTTTTGTCATAAGTAAGGCTGTTAGCACTCTAGTTGTTCTTTAGAACACTCTGGGAAGCTGCAGTAGAACACAAAGGAATCAACTGACAGTCTCTGCCCTTGTTGGATGTACATGTTTTACTGAGAATGTCAGACTTCATTCTCACATGACTGAGAAAGATAATCTGAATTTACAGAAAATTTGCTCTCATTTTAGCTTCTGGAGCACCTTCCAAAACTCTATGGGACAAGCATGTGAAAATAGTTTTCTCTCAAACATGATTCATGATATCCCAGCAGAAGGTTTTTCACAGGGTAAAATCACCTTAGAACACACCACAATTCCTGAAATTAGTATGGTACCATCAACAAATGAATTCTAATGTAACTAAAGTCTGTTATCACCCTTTATAGTTCTCATTTTGGTAACCCTCAAAATCTTTGATTCACTACAATGCATTTCAATGGGGTACTATCATGTATATTGGTCCCAAGATGGCTGCCAGCAATTCCAGGATGAAGTGCTGACAGCCAATCAGATCTCACAATGACATGTGTAGTTAGGCTCCGCCCAGATATATATGTGATTTTACTTTTGATTTTCTCAGGAACTACTGAACGGATTTACACCATTTAACCAAAAGGCACGACTCTGAACCAAGGGCTACCTTTTTGCCCCAAAGTTGGTGTAATTCCGTTCAGCAGTTCAGGCTGTAGCTGCGATGAAAGGTTCCTATGGAAAATTGCATGGGGAAAACACGTTTTGGGACCCCCCTTTTTTCTCGGCCCCCACTTGACAAATCACCCTGAGACTTTCAGGATAGGAGCGGACCGGAGCGCCCCACGACTTTTGAAAATTTCGCGAAGATTCGTCAATTGGCGCAAAAGTTATTTCAAATAGAATGTTGCGGATTTCCTATGGAAAATAGGTCCTAACTATAACTATCTACTGGCGACCGCCAGTAGATAATATATATATATATATACACAATGAAAAAACAAAGGTTAAAGTGATATTATAGTTATGTATGGTAATAATATCCTACTTTTCGTTAAAAAAAAGTCACTGAAAAAACCAAAGGTGAAAGGTTTATTATAGTTAGGTGAAAATGAGAGTTAAAACATACTGTCTTAAACTAACAAAACCACTGAAATTC